>NW_025567879.1:12500-32500 GCF_020424385.1 Procambarus clarkii
TCACCCATACATGTGGTGTCACCCATACACGTGGTGTCACCCCTACATGTGGTGTCACCCCTACATATGGTGTCACTCCTACGTGTGGTGTCACCCCTACGTGTGGTGTCGCCCCTACATGTGGTGTCACCCCTACGTGTGGTGTCACCCCTACGTGTGGTGTCACCCCTACGTGTGGTGTCACCCCTACGTGTGGTGTCACCCCTACGTGTGGTGTCACCCCTACGTGTGGTGTCACCCCTACATGTGGTGTCACCCATACATGTGGTGTCGCCCCTACATGTGGTGTTACCCCTACATGTGGTGTCACCCATACATGTGGTGTCACCCCTACGTGTGGTGTCACCCCTACGTGTGGTGTCACCCCTACATGTGGTGTCACCCATACATGTGGTGTCGCCACTACATGTGGTGTCGCCCCTACATGTGGTGTCACCCCTACATATGGTGTCACCCCTACGTGTGGTGTCACCCCTACGTGTGGTGTCACCCCTACATGTGGTGTCACCCCTACATATGGTGTCACCCCTACATGTGGTGTCACCCCTACATGTGGTGTCACTCCTACGTGTGGTGTCACTCCTACGTGTGGTGTCACCCCTACGTGTGGTGTCACCCCTACGTGTGGTGTCACCCCTACATGTGGTGTCACCCCTACATATGGTGTCACCCCTACGTGTGGTGTCACCCCTACATGTGGTGTGACCCCTACGTGTGGTGTGACCCCTACATGTGGTGTGACCCCTACATGTGGTGTGACCCCTACATGTGGTGTGACCCCTACATGTGGTGTGACCCCTACATGTGGTGTCACCCCTACATGTGGTGTGACCCCTACATGTGGTGTGACCCCTACATGTGGTGTGACCCCTACATGTGGTGTGACCCCTACATGTGGTGTGACCCCTACATATGAAGAGAGAGGGAATTATGAGGGTAAAGCAGCAAGCCATTATGACTATATAGCACATGGAAGGTGTGAGAGTGAGGCAGGTGCCACCCCCGGGGATCACCTGACCCTCAGTGCCAGGCAGGAGTGCCAACACCACCCCTGGGGGTCACCTGACCCTCAGTGCCAGGCAGGAGTGCCAACACCACCCCGGGGGTCACCTGACCCTCAGTGCCAGGCAGGAGTGCCAACACCACCCCCGGGGGTCACCTGACCCACAATGCCAGGCAGGAGTGCCAACACCACCCCGGGGGTCACCTGACCCTCAGTGCCACTCAGGAGTGCCAACACCACCCCGGGGGTCACCTGACCCTCAGTGCCAGGTAGGAGTGCCAACACCACCCCGGGGGTCACCTGACCCTCAGTGCCACTCAGGAGTGCCAACACCACCCCGGGGGTCACCTGACCCTCAGTGCCTCTCAGGAGTGCCAACACCACCCCCAGGGTCACCTGACCCTCAGTGCCAGGCAGGAGTGCCAACACCACCCCCGGGGGTCACCTGACCCTCAGTGCCAGGCAGGAGTGCCAACACCACCCCGGGGGTCACCTGACCCTCAGTGCCAGGCAGGAGTGCCAACACCACCCCGGGGGTCACCTGACCCCAGTGCCACTCAGGGGTCACCTGACCCTCAGTGCCAGGCAGGAGTGCCAACACCACCCCCAGGGTCACCTGACCCTCAGTGCCAGGCAGGAGTGCCAACACCACCCCCAGGGTCACCTGACCCTCAGTGCCAGGCAGGAGTGCCAACACCACCCCCAGGGTCACCTGACCCTCAGTACCAGGCAGGAGTGCCAACACCACCCCGGTGGTCACCTGACCCTCAGTGCCAGGCAGGAGTGCCAACACCACCCAGGGGGCACCAGTCCCCGGGGGGGGGGACCACACTACGACCAAATGTCTCTCGCAAATGAGGCGGAAATTCATGAGAGTTGTGAGTAGTCAAGGGGGGGGGGGTGGAGGGGGGGGTCCCAGGAGAGTGGTCTTGAAGAGTTCTTTGCTGAAGGTCTTAGGTAGGTCGTAAGGACCCTGGAAGGTCCTTCCATAGTCCTAGAAAGGTTCTAAGACTGACCCTGGGGTTGGGTGGAGAGGGTGGTGGTGGTGGGGGGGGGTCTAGTCCAGTTACTGAGAATGGGGGTCGTAGAAATTGTGATCCACGGAGTTGTTGGTGTTGCGAGGTGGCAGTGACTGACCCAGGTAACGTTAATGTAACTGTGTCTCCTGATAGCCACAGTGAATGACGTAAAATGATTTGGCAATTAAAACCTATTCATCAGGAGAGTCATTTGGGCTGTGATGATGGCGTTAATGACCTGAGCGAGGAAGGCGAGAGTGAGAGTGAGGGGAGAGTGAGAGTTAGTGAGGGGAGAGTGAGAGTGAGTGAGGGGAGAGTGAGAGTGAGTGAGGGGAGAGTGAGAGTGAGGGGGAGAGAGGGAGTCATGGGAGGAGAGAAGCCAGCACAATTAAGGAAGAATAGACGATCATTCCACAATTTCCTTGAAACTGTGGCTCTCATTTTTCATCTGGGCGAGAGGGATGCTGCGAGTTGGAGTCCTCTCCCTCCTACCTCCCTCCTACCTCCCTCCCTCCCTCCCTGCCCCCTTCCCTCCACTCCCTCCAGCCTGCGAGGTAAGGGCACCCCCCCCCCCCCACACACACACCCATGTCAACACAGCTGACACTCTAGGCTCAGTCTGCCTTGTGTGAGGACTGACTCAAGTCACCAACATGTTCATATGTGCTTAATGGCGGCTGTTGTCGACGAATTTGATTTATTTCAACTGGTTTTATTTTTTGGTTGTATTAAAACTCGCAGAGAGTAACTTGAGAGACTTAGTCAATACCTGGAGTGAGGGGTGGCGGGTGAGGGGTGGCGGGGAGGGGACATCACAGGCGCCGCGAGCCCTTGAGCGCTATTCATCTTATTCATCACTTGGTCACTCAGATCAGCTGGATGAGCGGCGGGTGACCTGGCTCGTTTGGTCCTTGTTGGATGAGTGCCTTGTTTACACCCATGGTGGATGATGGACTAGGGATTGACCGGGTTCCTTGCCTCAACTACCCATCATTAAGCACTAGAGAAACATCACGAAGATAGTGCAAGGTTGTCTGCTAGTAATAGTGACACTGTAGAGTGTCACTGTACTGAGCCTGGAGGTTCACAGTAACACAATCACATAAACAGTGAATAATAAGTTTGTGAAAATCAGGTCATCCTTCAGTAACTTTGACAAGGAAGCATTCAAAGTGCTATGATGAACATACGTCAGACCAGTGCTCCACTATGCAGTACCACCGTGGAGCCCCTACCTCAAAAAACACATAATAATGCAACCCGTTCTCGCAAATTTAATAAGTCAATATTGACTTATTAAATATGTGCATAGGTGACATACTTAACATAATAGATACCCTTAAAAAGATTCATAGAAAACACCGACCTTACCTAACCTTGTTAGTATCTTAAGATAAGCATCTTATTGCTTCGTAATTACAATTATTACCTAACCTATAATAGGTATAGGTTAAGTAATAATTGTAATTACGAAGCAATAAGATGCTTATCTTAAGATACTAACAAGGTTAGGTAAGGTCGGTGTTTTCTATGAATCTGTTTAAGGGTATCTATTATGTTTAGTATATCACCTATGCACGTAGTTAATAAGTCAATATTGACTTTACGAATTTGCGAGAACGGGTTGAATAATGAGAGAACAGAAGTTTTAAAAGATTGCAAGAAAGGCGATCAGATGGAACATGATCCTGACATAGAAGATAGTGCAATCTGTTCCACCAATCAACTACCCTGTTATCCAACCAGTATTTACCCAGGTCTTTCCTGCATCTAAGCTGATTTTAAATCCAGCGTTACTGTTCTATTTTGTTGCGCAAGATAAGATGAGAATAAGACTTTCGCGAGGCCCTGCAGTAGACGATAAGCAGATGGAAAGACGGGGTCCAGGAGCTGAATCTCAATTATTAAAGCTGAATTGGGTAAGAACACGGCCCCACACTGTGCTTGTAACACCATCAAATTCCTTGATAATTGGTGTAATATTTTAGTAAAGCCGCTAATGAATAAACCAGTAGGAATTCTTCAACATTTTTCAATTTTGCAGCAATTTTAAGCGGAGTACAAAATAGCGGCGTGAGTACTTTTGTTCACGATTACTGCAACACAACTGTGGCCAGTAATGTGATGGGGAAAGGGTCCAGATTATGTACACATTAATTGTATTTTAGATTAGATAGTTGGGAGGGAAGATTGGAGGTCTGGTGTTGTTTATCTTGTCTCTGGTGTTTACCCGGGTGAGGGACCCCCCCCCTGGGTGAGAGCCCCCCTGGGTGAGGGACCCCCCCCCCCTGGGTGAGGGACCCCCCCCCCCCCCTGGGTGAGAGCCCTCCCTGGGTGAGGGACCCCCCCCTGGGTGAGGGACCCCCCCCCCTGGGTGAGAGCCTCCCTGGGTGAGGCCCCTCCCCCTGGGTGAGAGCCCCCCTGGGTGAGGCCCCTCCCCCTGGGTGAGAGCCCCCCTGGGTGAGGCCCCTCCCCCTGGGTGAGAGCCCCCCTGGGTGAGGCCCCTCCCCTGGGTGAGGCCCCTCCCCCTGGGTGAGGCCCCTCCCCCTGGGTGAGAGCCCCCCTGGGTGAGGCCCCTCCCCCTGGGTGAGAGCCCCCCTGGGTGAGGCCCCCTCCCCCTGGGTGAGAGCCCCCCCTGGGTGAGGCCCCTCCCCCTGGGTGAGAGCCCCCCTGGGTGAGGCCCCTCCCCCTGGGTGAGAGCCCCCCTGGGTGAGGCCCCTCCCCCTGGGTGAGGCCCCTCCCCCTGGGTGAGAGCCCCCCTGGGTGAGGCCCCTCCCCCTGGGTGAGGCCCCTCCCCCTGGGTGAGAGCCTCCCTGGGTGAGGCCCCTCCCCCTGGGTGAGAGCCCCCCTGGGTGAGGCCCCTCCCCCTGGGTGAGAGCCTCCCTGGGTGAGGCCCCTCCCCCTGGGTGAGAGCCCCCCTGGGTGAGGCCCCTCCCCCTGGGTGAGAGTCCCCCTGGGTGAGGCCCCTCCCCCTGGGTGAGAGCCCCCCTGGGTGAGGCCCCTCCCCCTGGGTGAGAGTCCCCCTGGGTGAGGCCCCTCCCCCTGGGTGAGAGCCTCCCTGGGTGAGGCCCCTCCCCCTGGGTGAGAGCCTCCCTGGGTGAGGCCCCTCCCCCTGGGTGAGAGCCCCCCTGGGTGAGGCCCCTCCCCCTGGGTGAGAGTCCCCCTGGGTGAGGCCCCTGAGAGCCCCCCTGGGTGAGAGCCCCCCTGGGTGAGGCCCCTCCCCCTGGGTGAGAGCCCCCCTGGGTGAGAGCCCCCCTGGGTGAGAGCCCCCCCCCCTGGGTGAGAGCCCCCCCCCCTGGGTGAACTACAACAACCAAGGAATCACCACGTTAAAGTTTAACAACTAAACAGTACTTGCAAGTTGAGACTATACAGTCAGTCTGGACTTGTTGTTGCAGATCTATTGTTGTATTCCTACATTTTACCTCCGTGTTTTTGTTACATAAAATAGTGTTGTATTTTTTTGTGAAATTTCATTAGCACGAGCTATCGTTAATTTAATTTCACTAACCACAAAATATTTTTACGTTGTGCGTTCCTATAGTGCCTTGTCGGGCATGGGCGTTCCTCCCTTCATATATATATATATATATATATATATATATATATATATATATATATATATATATATATATATATATATATATATGTCGTACCTAGTAGCCAGAATGCACTTCTCAGCCTACTATGCAAGGCCCGATTTGCCTAATAAGCCAAGTTTTCCTGAATTAATATATTTTCTCTAATTTTTTTCTTATGAAATGATAAAGCTACCCATTTCATTATATATGAGATCAATTTTTTTTTATTGGAGTTAAAATTAACGTAGATATATGACCAAACCTAACCAACCCTACCTAACCTAACCTAACCTATCTTTATAGCTTAGGTTAGGTTAGGTAGCAGAAAAAGTTAGGTTAGGTTAGGTTAGGTAGGTTAGGTAGTCGAAAAACAATTAATTCATGAAAACTTGCCTTATTAGGCAAATTGTGCCCTGCATAGTAGGCTGAGAAGTGCGTTCTGGCTACTAGGTACGACATATATATATATATATATATATATATATATATATATATATATATATATATATATATATATATATATATATATATATAATAGAAAGGAGTACCACCTCTAGCTGGAAGAAGGGGGACCCATAGCCTCGGAGGAAACCACGCATAACGCATTAGAGGGAATGTTTAGATCCCCTCCAATACAGTTTCTGTGTGCTTTTCTCCTACCACCCCCTTCCTTGAATATTTTTTGTGCTTTATTATGCATTTGATGGTTACAAGATATACATGGGTTGATACAAAAATAATAATGCAAAAAGGTGCTTAAAGGTTATGGATCTCTTGAAGAACACAACACTGGGAAACATTGATGAATGTCACAGACGGGTTCGATCATTGTTGCAAGTCAAACACTTCTTCGAATTCCTCTGAAGTTGACTAGTGCCCAAGACGCAACAGGCATTTCCCCTCTGAATCGCAACACTGAGGCGCTGGAACAAGAAACTTTTTGCTCTCTGGTCTTTTGTAGCGCTGATCAATTTGTCCCCCAATTCCTTCAGGAACTTCAATGCACATTTTCCCCACGAACCGAGGGTCTCCGAGCCGATCGGAACAAAGCTGTAGCAGTGTGCTAGACCTCTGTATTTAATAATTTTCTGCGATTCCCTGAAAGAAGCAGCACCACCGCTTTCACGTGTGCTGTAGTGGAGGTAGGTACTGGCCAGTGTGGCAGCGCACGTGTAGTCCCATACCACTTGCTTACCATCCTTCCAAGGTAGCAAGGTGACCCCATCAGGGTCACCTGATGGGGTATATGGGTGACCCCATATATATATATATATATATATATATATATATATATATATATATATATATATATATATATATATATATATATATATATATATATATATATATATATATGGGTATGGGACTACACGTGCGCTGCCACACTGGCCAGTACCTACCTCCACTACAGCACGGGGGAAAGCGGTGGTGCTGCTTCTTTCAGGGAATCGCAGAAAATTATTAAATACAGAGGTCTTGCACACTGCTACAGCTTTGTTCCGATCGGCTCGGAGACCCTCGGTTCGTGGGGAAAATGTGCATTGAAGTTCCTGAAGGAATTGGGGGACAAATTGATCAACGCTACAAAAGACCAGAGAGCAAAAAGTTTCTTGTTCCAGCGCCTCAGTGTTGCGATTCAGAGGGGAAATGCCTGTTGCGTCTTGGGCACTAGTCCAACTTCAGAGGAATTCGAAGAAGTGTTTGACTTGCAACAATGATCGAACCCGTCTGTGACATTCATCAATGTTTCCCATTGTTGTGTTTTTCAAGAGATCCATAACCTTTAAGCACCTTTTTGCATTATTATTTTTGTATCAACCCATGTATATCTTGTATATATATATATATATATATATATATATATATATATATATATATATATATATATATATATATATATATATATATATATATATATATATTGGTAGCAGTCTTTCTTGTAAACATATATTATTAAATATGACCGAAAAAGTAAGATTAATAATTCTAACACGAATTTTCTCAATATTTCTTATGTTTCTTTTCACTGTCGATGGTAATTGAAAAATCAATTCTCCAAAATTCATTTTTATTTCTAGTCTGACGCGACACTTGAACGCGTTTCGTAATAACTTATTACATTTTCAAAGACTTTAGTTTACACACACACAACTATAACCTGCAAACACTAAACAGAGTTCTACTATGCTATCATTTAAACAGCTTTCATCTTATATACCCGCATTTGGGTGAGGTGATATGTTACAACAGTTTTGGATGAGGTGAACAAAACTTTCAACACAAGACAGAAGACGAAACAATGGGTATAATATTGGGTAAGTTAAAAGGAAGAATGGAAGTAACTGCAAAGGGCTTATTGGCCCATATTTCCTGATGCTTCTATATTGGAGCGGAGTCATGAAGTGGGTAGAATATAGTTGTGCATTAATTGGCTGTTGATTGCTGGTGTCGACTTCTTGATGTGTAGTGCCTCGCAGATGTCAAGCCGCCTGCTATCGCTGTATCTATATATGATTTCCGTGTTTTTTGTTAAGACTTCTCTGGTGATGGTCTGGTTGTGGGAAGAGATTATATGTTCCTTAATGGAGCCCTGTTGTTTATGCATCGTTAATCGCCTGGAAAGAGATGTTGTTGTCTTGCCTATATACTGAATTCTTTGAGGCTTACAGTCCCCAAGTGGGCATTTGAAGGCATAGACGATATTGGTCTCTTTTAAAGCGTTCTGCTTTGTGTCTGGAGAGTTTCTCATGAGTAGGCTGGCCGTTTTCTTGGTTTTATAGTAAATCGTCAATTGTATCTTCTGATTTTTGTCTATAGGGATAACGTTTCTATTAACAATATCTTTCAGGACCCTTTCCTCCGTTTTATGAGCTGTGGAAAAGAAGTTCCTGTAAAATAGTCTAATAGGGGGCACAGGTGTTGTGTTAGTTGTCTCTTCGCTTTAAAAGAGACCAACGTCGTCTATGCCTTCAAATGCCCCTCCTTAAGTAGGAATGGCTCCTATTACGTCAAGCAACAAATCCTATGAAGTTTGAAATGTGGGTGTACTTGTCCATAGAGTGTTTTACTAGATTATTTTACTGTTACCGAAATGTTGGACGACAGGAGTGACCTTGACCTCTCAGGAGTGACCTTGACCTCTCAGGAGTGACCTTGACCTATCGGGAGTGACCTTGACCTCTCAGGAGTGACGTTGACCTCTCAGGAGTGACCTTGACCTCTCGGGAGTGACCTTGACTTCTCGGGAGTGACCTTGACCTCTCAGGAGTGACCTTGACCTCTCAGGAGTGACCTTGACCTCTCAGGAGTGACCTTGACCTCTCAGGAGTGACCTTGACCTCTCAGGAGTGACCTTGACCTCTCGGGAGTGACCTTGACCTCTCAGGAGTGACCTTGACCTCTCGGGAGTGACCTTGACCTCTCAGGAGTGACCTTGATCTTTCAGGAGTGACCTTGATCACTAGCCAAGGTCACTGGCTACACTGTTGTTCCACACAGAACAATAATATCCTGCTGTTGTACAATATACAAGATTCCTATATCAATTAGCTGGTCCTTACACTCCTCTAGGACCCAGACGAAGACTTCGTGTATTCCTGTGGACCTATCCACGGACCTGTGGACCTATCCACGGACCTGTGGACCTATCCACGGACCCGTGGACCTATCCACGGACCCGTGGACCTATCCACGGACCTGTGGACCTATCCACGGACCCGTGGACCTATCCACGGACCAGTGGACCTATCCACGGACCAGTGGACCTATCCACGGACCTGTGGACCTATCCACGGACCCGTGGACCTATCCACGGACCTGTGGACGTATCCACAGACCTGTGGACGTATCCACGGACCTGTGGACGTATCCACGGACCTGTGGACGTATCCACGGACCTGTGGACCTATCCACGGACCTGTGGACCTATCCACGGACCTGTGGACCTATCCACGGACCTGTGGACCTATCCACGGACCAGTGGACCTATCCACGGACCTGTGGACCTATCCACGGACCTGTGGACCTATCCACGGACCTGTCGACCTATCCACGGACCCGTGTACCTATCCACGGACCTGTGGACCTATCCACGGACCTGTGGACCTATCCACGGACCCGTGGACCTATCCACGGACCTGTGGACCTATCCACGGACCAGTGGACCTATCCACGGACCCGTGGACCTATCCACGGACCTGTGGACCTATCCACGGACCTGTGGACCTATCCACGGACCTGTGGACCTATCCACGGACCTGTGGACCTATCCACGGACCTGTGGACCTATCCACGGACCCGTGGACCTATCCACGGACCCGTGGACCTATCCACGGACCCGTGGACCTATCCACGGACCCGTGGACCTATCCACGGACCCGTGGACCTATCCACGGACCTGTGGACCTATCCACGGACCTGTGGACCTATCCACGGACCTGTGGACCTATCCACGGACCTGTGGACCTATCCACGGACCTGTGGACGTATCCACGGACCTGTGGACCTATCCACGGACCTGTGGACCTATCCACGGACCTGTGGACGTATCCACGGACCTGTGGACGTATCCACGGACCTGTGGACCTATCCACGGACCTGTGGACCTATCCACGGACCTGTGGACCTATCCACGGACCTGTGGACCTATCCACGGACCCGTGGACCTATCCACGGACCCGTGGACCTATCCACGGACCTGTGGACCTATCCACGGACCTGTGGACCTATCCACGGACCTGTGGACCTATCCACGGACCTGTGGACCTATCCACGGACCTGTGGACCTATCCACGGACCTGTGGACCTATCCACGGACCCGTGGACCTATCCACGGACCCGTGGACGTATCCACGGACCCGTGGACGTATCCACGGACCTGTGGACCTATCCACGGACCTGTGGACCTATCCACGGACCCGTGGACGTATCCACGGACCCGTGGACGTATCCACGGACCCGTGGACGTATCCACGGACCCGTGGACGTATCCACGGACCCGTGGACCTATCCACGGACCAGTGGACCTATCCACGGACCAGTGGACCTATCCACGGACCAGTGGACCTATCCACGGTCCAGTGGACCTATTCGCGGACCTGTGGACGTATCTACCCCTCAGGGTGTAGTCCCTAGGCTCCCCCCCCCCGAGGGCCCCGTCAACACCAGGGCATCACTGGTATAAATAATGACTCAGAGAGTTACACCAGTTCCCAGTAATTATTTCAAAATGGAGCGGGAAAATGATTCCTATAATAATGGCTGTGGAATAGCGAGGCGCAGGGCGGGGAGACGGTGCGAGCCGTAATCACCCGTAAGGTCTCGTGTCTTAGAGGCCACAATGGCCCTGGCGGCTGGCCTGGGGGTTAAGGACCTGTTCCCCAATCCCTAATGCTCACCCCACAACTATGAAGATGGGTTCAGATCGGCGTGTATCATCGGTATTCATGGGGGCTTCCTGTGGGGGGGGGGGGGATGGGGGGTAGGGGGGAGGGGCTGGGGGGGGGTGGCTAGGAAGGGGTTGAGGGTTTTGGGGGCGGGGGGGGGGGGAGGCAGAGACATAAGGTAACATTACGCCAGAAAACCGGTTAGTATCACTCGAGGGGTTGTGGGGGTGACCACGTTGTGTGTGACTGGTACGTGGTGGGGCAGGCTATGACACTACGTGGTGGGGCAGGCTATGACACTACGTGGTGAGGCAGGCTATGACACTACGTGGTGGGGCAGGCTATGACACTACGTGGTGGGGCAGGCTATGACACTACGTGGTGAGGCAGGCTATGACACTACGTGGTGAAGCAGGCTATGACACTACGTGGTGAGTCAGGCTATGACACTACGTGGTGGGGCAGGCTATGACACTACGTGGTGAGGCAGGCTATGACACTACGTGGTGAGGCAGGCTATGACACTACGTGGTGAGGCAGGCTATGACACTACGTGGTGGGGCAGGCTATGACACTACGTGGTGGGGCAGGCTATGACACTACGTGGTGGGGCAGGCTATGACACTACGTGGTGAGGCAGGCTATGACACTACGTGGTGAGGCAGGCTATGACACTACGTGGTGAGGCAGGCTATGACACTACGTGGTGAGGCAGGCTATGACACTACGTGGTGAGGCAGGCTATGACACTACGTGGTGGGGCAGGCTATGACACTACGTGGTGGGGCAGGCTATGACACTACGTGGTGGGGCAGGATATGACACTACGTGGTGGGGCAGGCTATGACACTACGTGGTGAGGCAGGCTATGACACTACGTGGTGGGGCAGGCTATGACACTACGTGGTGAGGCAGGCTATGACACTACGTGGTGGGGCAGGATATGACACTACGTGGTGGGGCAGGCTATGACACTACGTGGTGAGGCAGGCTATGACACTACGTGGTGAGGCAGGATATGACACTACGTGGTGGGGCAGGATATGACACTACGTGGTGGGGCAGGATATGACACTACGTGGTGAGGCAGGCTATGACACTACGTGGTGGGGCAGGCTATGACACTACGTGGTGGGGCAGGCTATGACACTACGTGGTGAGGCAGGCTATGACACTACGTGGTGAGGCAGGCTATGACACTACGTAGTGGGGCAGGCTATGACACTACGTGGTGGGGCAGGCTATGACACTACGTGGTGGGGCAGGATATGACACTACGTGGTGAGGCAAGATATGACACTACGTGGTGGGGCAGGCTATGACACTACGTGGTGAGGCAGGATATGACACTACGTGGTGGGGCAGGCTATGACACTACGTGGTGGGGCAGGATATGACACTACGTGGTTAGGCAGGCTATGACACTATGTGGTGGGGCAGGCTATGACACTACGTGATGGGGCAGGATATGACACTACGTGGTGAGGCAGGCTATGACACTACGTGGTGAGGCAGGATATGACACTACGTGATGGGGCAGGATATGACACTACGTGTTGGGGCAGGATATGACACTACGTGGTGGGGCAGGATATGACACTACGTGGTGAGGCAGGCTATGACACTACGTAGTGAGGCAGGATATGACACTACGTGGTGGGGCAGGATATGACACTACGTGGTGGGGCAGGCTATGACACTACGTGGTGAGGCAGGCTATGACACTACGTGGTGGGGCAGGATATGACACTACGTAGTGAGGCAGGCTATGACACTACGTAGTGAGGCAGGATATGACACTACGTGGTGGGGCAGGATATGACACTACGTGGTGGGGCAGGATATGACACTACGTGGTGGGGCAGGCTATGACACTACGTAGTGAGGCAGGATATGACACTACGTGGTGGGGCAGGATATGACACTACGTGGTGAGGCAGGCTATGACACTACGTAGTGAGGCAGGATATGACACTACGTGGTGGGGCAGGATATGACACTACGTGGTGAGGTAGGCTATGACACTACGTGGTGGGGCAGGCTATGACACTACGTGGTGAGGCAGGATATGACACTACGTGGTGAGGCAGGATATGACACTACGTGATGAGGCAGGATATGACACTACGTGGTGGGGCAGGATATGACACTACGTGGTGAGGCAGGCTATGACACTACGTGGTGAGGCAGGCTATGACACTACGTGGTGGGGCAGGCTATGACACTACGTGGTGGGGCAGGCTATGACACTACGTGGTGAGGCAGGCTATGACACTACGTGGTGGGGCAGGCTATGACACTACGTGGTGAGGCAGGCTATGACACTACGTGGTGAGGCAGGCTATGACACTACGTGGTGAGGCAGGCTATGACACTACGTGGTGAGGCAGGCTATGACACTACGTGGTGGGGCAGGCTATGACACTACGTGGTGGGGCAGGCTATGACACTACGTGGTGGGGCAGGATATGACACTACGTGGTGGGGCAGGCTATGACACTACGTGGTGAGGCAGGCTATGACACTACGTGGTGGGGCAGGCTATGACACTACGTGGTGAGGCAGGCTATGCCACTACGTGGTGGGGCAGGATATGACACTACGTGGTGGGGCAGGCTATGACACTACGTGGTGGGGCAGGCTATGACACTACGTGGTGGGGCAGGCTATGACACTACGTGGTGAGGCAGGCTATGACACTACGTGGTGAGGCAGGATATGACACTACGTGGTGGGGCAGGATATGACACTACGTGGTGGGGCAGGATATGACACTACGTGGTGAGGCAGGCTATGACACTACGTGGTGGGGCAGGCTATGACACTACGTGGTGGGGCAGGCTATGACACTACGTAGTGAGGCAGGATATGACACTACGTGGTGGGGCAGGCTATGACACTACGTGGTGGGGCAGGATATGACACTACGTGGTGGGGCAGGCTATGACACTACGTGGTGGGGCAGGCTATGACACTACGTGGTGGGGCAGGCTATGACACTACGTGGTGGGGCAGGATATGACACTACGTGGTGAGGCAGGCTATGACACTACGTGGTGAGGCAGGATATGACACTACGTGGTGGGGCAGAATATGACACTACGTGGTGGGGCAGGATATGACACTACGTGGTGAGGCAGGCTATGACACTACGTAGTGAGGCAGGATATGACACTACGTGGTGGGGCAGGATATGACACTACGTGGTGGGGCAGGCTATGACACTACGTGGTGAGGCAGGCTATGACACTACGTAGTGAGGCAGGATATGACACTACGTGGTGGGGCAGGATATGACACTACGTGGTGAGGTAGGCTATGCCACTACGTGGTGGGGCAGGCTATGACACTACGTGGTGAGGCAGGATATGACACTACGTGGTGAGGCAGGATATGACACTACGTGGTGGGGCAGGATATGATACTACGTGGTGAGGCAGGCTATGACACTACGTGGTGAGGCAGGCTATGACACTACGTGGTGGGGCAGGCTATGACACTACGTGGTGGGGCAGGCTATGACACTACGTGGTGAGGCAGGCTATGACACTACGTGGTGGGGCAGGCTATGACACTACGTGGTGAGGCAGGCTATGACACTACGTGGTGAGGCAGGCTATGACACTACGTGGTGGGGCAGGCTATGACACTACGTGGTGGGGCAGGCTATGACACTACGTGGTGGGGCAGGCTATGACACTACGTGGTGAGGCAGGCCATGACACTACGTGGTGGGGCAGGCTATGACAGTACGTGGTGGGGCAGGCCATGACACTACGTGGTGGGGCAGGCTATGACACTACGTGGTGGGGCAGGCTATGACACTACGTGGTGGGGCAGGATATGACACTACGTGGTGGGGCAGGCTATGACACTACGTGGTGGGGCAGGATATGACACTACGTGGTGAGGCAGGCTATGACAATACGTGGTGGGGCAGGCTATGACACTACGTGGTAGGGCAGGCTATGACACTACGTGGTGGGGCAGGCTATGACACTACATGGTGGGGCAGGCTATGACACTACGTGGTGGGGCAGGCTATGACACTACATGGTGGGGCAGGCTATGACACTACGTGGTGGGGCAGGCTATGACACTACGTGGTGGGGCAGGATATGACACTACGTGATAAGCTCCTACTCCCATTACGTTTAGTCCGTGTCTACTCTCTCTGCAGGAACGTATAAATAAAGCAGTATTACGATTAATATATAAATTATAGCTATGCAATTTAGCCATTCAAATAACCTATAATCTAATTATATAGCAGGTGATTCATATGCAGATTAGGCTGCCCACAGGTGAAATTTAATCATCGATTTTTACCTGAGTCTTCTATTATTTGTTTGATAGAATATTTTATTATGGATCTCGCAGCTCATTTTTACGTTCCTAGGAGCTGGGGTAGTGTTGCTAGGAGCTGGGGTTATGGTGGTGGTGTTGCTGGGTGCTGGGGCTATGGTGGTGGTGTTGCTGGGTGCTGGGGTTATGTTGGTGGTGTTGCTGGGTGCTGGGGTTATGGGGGTGGTGTTGCTAGGAGCTGGGGTTATGGTGGTGGTGTTGCTGGGTGCTGGGGCTATGGTGGTGGTGTTGCTGGATGCTGGGGCTATGGTGGTGGTGTTGCTGGATGCTGGGGTTATGGTGGTGGTGTTGCTAGGTGCTGGGGTTATGGTGGTGGTGTTGCTGGGTGCTAGGGTTATGGTGGTGGTGTTGCTGGGTGCTGGGGCTATGGTGGTGGTGTTGCTGGATGCTGGGGTTATGGTGGTGGTGTTGCTGGGTGCTGGGGTTATGGTGGTGGTGTTGCTGGGTGCTGGGGTTATGGTGGTGGTGTTGCTGGGTGCTAGGGTTATGGTGGTGGTGTTGCTGGGTGCTGGGGCTATGGTGGTGGTGTTGCTGGATGCTGGGGTTATGGTGGTGGTGTTGCTGGATGCTTGGGTTATGGTGGTGGTGTTGCTAGGTGCTGGGGTTATGGTGGTGGTGTTGCTGGGTGCTGGGGTTATGGTGGTGGTGTTGCTGGGTGCTGGGGTTATGGTGGTGGTGTTGCTGGGTGCTGGGGCTATGGTGGTGGTGTTGCTGGATGCTGGGGTTATGGTGGTGGTGTTGCTAGGTGCTGGGGTTATGGGGGTGGTGTTGCTGGGTGCTGGGGTTATGGTGGTGGTGTTGCTGGGTGCTGGGTTATGGTGGTGGTGTTGCTGGGTGCTGGGGTTATGGGGGTGGTGTTGCTGGGTGCTGGGGTTATGGGGGTGCCAGAGTACCCCTGGGGGTGCCAGAGTACTCCTGGGGATGCCAGAGTACCCCTGGGGGTGCCAGAGTACCCCTGGTGGTGCCAAAGTACCCCTGGGGGTGCCAGAGTACTCCTGTAGGTGCCAGAGTACCCCTGGGGGTGCCAGAGTACCCCTGGGGGTGCCAGAGTACCCCTGGGGGTGCCAGAGTACCCCTGGGAGTGCCAAAGTACCCCTGGCACCATTAACTCTGAGATACTCGTTGACTTAAGTGTGTAAAATGCAGTATTTACTTACAAAGGTGTACACAATATCAAAGGTACATAGCTTGTATGTACTAATTCAGGTAACATTGGGTGACTCAAGCTCCTGTTGATATCTTTGAGGTTAAGTGGTAACGCCTTTGGAACGTTATTATTGAAATGTGTAAATTGTTCACTGGAGGTAAATATGTTATGTTTACAGGTGTTATACACGTGTTCTTTATCAAGTTATTTGATGTGGGGAGAGAGAAGGTACTAAGGGGGGCTTGAGTACTAGGGGGGCTTGAGTACTAAGGGGGATTGAGTACTAAGGGAGCTTGAGTACTAAATGGGACTGAGTACTAAGGGGCTTGAATACTAAGAGGGCTTGAGTACTAAGGGAGCTTGAGTACTAAATGGGACTGAGTACTAAGGGGCTTGAATACTAAGAGGGCTTGAGTATTAAGGGAGCTTGAGTACTAAAGGGGGACTTAATACTAAGGGGCTTGAGTACTAAGGGGGATTGAGTACTAAAGGGGACTGAGTACTAAGGAGGATTGAGTACTAAGGGGGCTTGAGTACTAAGGGGTCTTGAGTACTAAGGGAGCTTGAGTACTAAAGGGGACTGAGTACTAAGGGGCTTGAGTACTAAAGGGGATTGAGTACTAAGGGGGCTTGAGTACTAAGGGGGATTGAGTACTAAGAGGGCTTGAGTACTAAGGGGGATTGAGTACTAAGAGGACTTGAGTACTAAGGAGGATTGAGTACTAAGAGGACTTGAGTACTAAGGGGGATTGAGTACTAAGAGGACTTGAGTACTAAGGGGGATTGAGTACTAAGAGGACTTGAGTACAAAGGGGGATTGAGTACTAAGAGGGATTGAGTACTAAGGGGGATTGAGTACTAAGAGGGATTGAGTACTAAGAGGGATTGAGTACTAAGAGGGATTGAGTACTAAGGGGGATTGAGTACTAAGAGGGATTGAGTACTAAGAGGGATTGAGTACAAAGGGGGATTGAGTACTAAGAGGGATTGAGTACTAAGGGGGATTGAGTACTAAGAGGACTTGAGTACAAAGGGGATTGAGTACTAAGAGGGATTGAGTACTAAGGGGGATTGAGTACTAAGGGGGATTGAGTACTAAGAGGACTTGAGTACAAAGGGGGATTGAGTACTAAGAGGGATTGAGTACTAAGGGGGATTGAGTACTAAGAGGGATTGAGTACTAAGAGGGATTGAGTACTAAGGGGGATTGAGTACTAAGAGGGATTGAGTACTAAGAGGGATTGAGTACTAAGGGGGATTGAGTACTAAGAGAGATTGAGTACTAAGGGGGGATTGAGTACTAAGAGGGATTGAGTACTAAGAGGGATTGAGTACTAAAGGGGTAGTAGAGTACCCCAGTAAGAGGAATGGGTGAACCCCCCCCGTGAATACATGTGTCCATATCACATGTGATGTGTCACACGGTAAATAAATGCTCAACTAATAGAGCTTGCGTCGGGGGTTGAGCTTCAGCTCTGTGGTCCCGCCTCTACACTGTCAACCATCTGGTGTTCAGGCCCTGAGCTCTTGGGCTCTTTATTGACCTGATTCACGTGATTTATCTGAGGGCCACTTACCCTAGTGGCCTCGACGAGGACAGGAAGCCGGCGGCTTGTCGAAGGTCTCCCCCCCCCTTATAATAAAGACCAGGTAAGCATAGAGATAGTCCCCTTAACCTGGGAGGATCGCCAGTAAAGGCTCAAACATGTTGACTACTAACTACTCTTTGCTAATTAATGAAAATGGGCAGCCGTGCTGAAATAACCCAATTACATCTTTGCACGATGTTAACAAGTTTAATCCCATTTTGGACCCGGGAAAATTTTTCACTGAAATCATAAATTACCTTTTTGTCCAAATATCCCAATGGGCACTGAACAATTTTCCTCGTTCAACGGTGAACAATGTTCAGTGAAATGTTCTTCGTTAAGCAGTGACAGTGTTACAGAGGTGCTGTGAAGTATATGGATTATTATTATCTTTTTTATATATGTAACTAGTTGCATGTAAATATTTACCTGTTCCACATATGTGGCTGCGATGTTTATGTGATGCTATGTTGAGATAGTTCATGGTGAGATGTTTAGTGGTGAGATGTTTCGTGGTGTGGCGAGGTGTTTAGTGGTGTGGCGAGGTGTTTCGTGGTGTGGTGAGATGTTTCATGGTGTGGTGAGATGTTTCATGGTGTGGTGAGATGTTTCGTGGTGTGGTGAGGTGTTTCGTGGTGTGGTGAGATGTTTCATGGTGTGGCGAGGTGTTTAGTGGTGTGGTGAGGTGTTTCGTGGTGTGGTGAGATGTTTCGTGGTGTGGCGAGGTGTTTCATGGTGTGGTGAGATGTTTCATGGTGTGGCGAGGTGTTTAGTGGTGTGGTGAGGTGTTTCGTGGTGTGGCGAGGTGTTTCATGGTGTGGTGAGATGTTTCATGGTGTGGCGAGGTGTTTCATGGTGTGGTGAGATGTTTCATGGTGTGGCGAGGTGTTTAGTGGTGTGGTGAGGTGTTTCGTGGTGTGGTGAGGTGTTTCGTGGTGTGTGGTGAGATGTTTAGTGGTGTGGTGAGATGTTTAGTGGTGTGGTGAGGTGTTTCATGGTGTGGTGAGATGTTTCATGGTGTGGTGAGATGTTTCATGGTGTGGTGAGATGTTTTGTGGTGTGGTGAGATGTTTCATGGTGTGGTGAGATGTTTCATGGTGTGGTGAGATGTTTCATGGTGTGGTGAGATGTTTCGTGGTGTGGTGAGATGTTTAGTGGTGTGGTGAGGTGTTTCGTGGTGTGGTGAGGTGTTTCATGGTGTGGTGAGGTGTTTCATGGTGTGGTGAGATGTTTCGTGGTGTGGTGAGGTGTTTCGTGGTGTGGTGAGATGTTTTGTGGTGTGGTGAGATGTTTAGTGGTGTGGTGAGATGTTTCGTGGTGTGGTGAGATGTTTCATGGTGTGGTGAGATGTTTCATGGCTGTGGTGAGATGTTTTGTGGTGTGGTGAGATGTTTAGTGGTGTGGTGAGATGTTTTGTGGTGTGGTGAGATGTTTCATGGTGTGGTGAGATGTTTCGTGGTGTGGTGAGATGTTTCATGGTGTGGTGAGATGTTTCATGGCTGTGGTGAGATGTTTTGTGGTGTGGTGAGATGTTTAGTGGTGTGGTGAGATGTTTTGTGGTGTGGTGAGATGTTTCATGGTGTGGTGAGATGTTTTGTGGTGTGGTGAGATGTTTAGTGGTGTGGTGAGATGTTTTGTGGTGTGGTGAGATGTTTCATGGTGTGGTGAGATGTTTCATGGTGTGGTGAGATGTTTTGTGGTGTGGTGAGATGTTTTGTGGTGTGGTGAGATGTTTCATGGTGTGGTGAGAAGTTTTGTGGTGTAGTGAGATGTTTCATGGTGTGGTGAGATGTTTCATGGTGTGGTGAGATGTTTTGTGGTGTGGTGAGATGTTTTGTGGTGTGGTGAGATGTTTAGTGGTGTGGTGAGATGTTTTGTGGTGTGGTGAGATGTTTCATGGTGTGGTGAGATG
>NW_025567879.1:35000-37500 GCF_020424385.1 Procambarus clarkii
TGACTCCTGTCCCATTTCCCTATCATACCTGGTTTTAAAATTATGAATAGTATTTGCTTCCACAACCTGTTCCTGAAGTGCATTCCATTTCCCCACTACTCTCACGCTAAAAGAAAACTTCCTAACATCTCTGTGACTCATCTGAGTTTCAAGCTTCCATCCATGTCCCCTCGTTCTGTTACTATTCCGTGTGAACATTTCGTCTATGTCCACTCTGTCAATTCCTCTGAGTATCTTATACGTTCCTATCATGTCCCCCCTCTCCCTTCTTCTTTCTAGTGTCGTAAGGCACAGTTCCCTCAGGCGCTCTTCATACCCCATCCCTCGTAGCTCTGGGACGAGTCTCGTTGCAAACCTCTGAACCTTTTCCAGTTTCATTATATGCTTCTTCAGATGGGGACTCCATGATGAGGCGGCATACTCTAAGACTGGCCTTACGTAGGCAGTGTAAAGCGCCCTAAATGCCTCCTTACTTAGGTTTCTGAATGATGTTCTAACTTTTGCCAGTGTAGAGTACGCTGCTGTCGTTATCCTATTAATATGTGCCTCAGGAGATAGATTAGGTGTTACGTCCACCCCCAGGTCTCTTTCACGCGTCGTTACAGGTAGGCTGTTCCCCTTCATTGTGTACTGTCCCTTTGGTCTCCTATCTCCTAGTCCCATTTCCATAACTTTACATTTGCTCGTGTTGAATTCTAGTAGCCATTTCTCTGACCATCTCTGCAATCTGTTCAGGTCCTCTTGGAGGATCCTGCAATCCTCATCTGTCACAACTCTTCTCATCAACTTTGCATCATCCGCAAACATCGACATGTAGGACTCTACGCCTGTAAACATGTCGTTAACATATACAAGAAATAGAATTGGTCCCAGCACCGATCCTTGTGGTACTCCACTTGTTACTGTTCGCCAGTCCGACTTCTCGCCCCTTACCGTAACTCTTTGGCTCCTTCCTGTTAGGTAGTTCCTTATCCATTCTAGGACCTTTCCCCCACCCCCGCCTGCCTCTCGAGCTTGAACAGCAGTCTCATGTGCGGTACTGTATCAAAGGCTTTTTGGCAGTCCAGAAATATGCAGTCTGCCCAACCATCTCTGTCCTGTCTTATCCTCGTTATTTTATCATAGAATTCCAGAAGGTTTGTTAGGACACGATTTCCCTGTCCAGAACCCATGTTGATGTTTGTTCACAAACCTAATGTTCTCCAGGTGTGCAACCAGTCGTAGCCTAATTATTCTTTCCAGTATTTTACAGGGGATGCTTGTCAGTGATACAGGTCTGTAGTTAAGTGCCTCCTCCCTATCTCCTTTCTTGAAGATCGGCACGACATTTGCCTTCTTCCAGCAACTGGGCAATTCTCCTGACATAAGTGACTCATTAAAGATCATTGCCAGAGGCACGCTGAGGGCCTGTGCTGCTTCTTTTAGTATCCACGGTGATACTTTGTCTGGTCCAACTGCTTTAGTTGCATCTAGAGTTGTCAACTGTTTCATTACCTCCTCTGCTGTCACCTCTATATCTGATAGTCTTTCATCTAGGGTAACCCCTTCCAACAATGGGAGCTGCTCAGGCTCGGTAGTGAACACTCCATGGAAACTGGCATTCAGTGCCTCGCAGATTTCCTTGTCACTTTCAGTATATGCCCCCTCTGTCTTCCTTAGTCTTGTCACTTGGTCGTTCACCGACATTTTTCTTCTTATATGACTGTGTAGTAACTTAGGTTGTTTTTTCGCTTTGATTGCAATATCGTTCTCATAGTCCCTTTCCGATGTTCGTCTTATGTTAATGTAATCGTTCCTAGCTCTGTTGCATCTGATCCTGTTGTCCTCTGTTCTTTGTCTTCTGTACTTCCTCCACTCCCGTCTGCTGGCCATTTTTGCTTCCTGACACTGTCTATTAAACCATGGGTTATTATATTCCCTCTTATTTTTTCCCTTTACCGTTGGTATAAATCTCTCTTCGGCCTCCTGGCATTTCTGTATGACTAGGTCCATCATATCTTGGACTGTTTTTCCTCTAATTTCTTCCTCCCACTGCACTTCACCCAGATAGTCCCTCATCCTCATATAGTCCCCTTTCCTGTAGTCAGCTCTCCTTTCCCAGATCTCTTGTCCCATGGTCATAAGTTTGAATTCCATCATGTAGTCAAAGACTAGGACACAATGGTCACTGGCCCCTAGAGGTATTTCATGCTCTAAATTCTCGATATCTTCTACGTTCTGGGTGAAAATCAGGTCTAATAGGCTCGGTGCATCTCCTCCTCTTTCCCTTGTGTCTTCCTTCACATGTTGTGTCAGGAAATTCTTGTCTATAACATCTACTAATTTTGCTCCCCACGTTTCGTCCCCTCCATGGGGATTCCTTGATTCCCAATTTATCTCTCCATGATTTAGGTCCCCCATGATCAGCAGCTTCGCTCTCATTCTGTGGGCTAGTGTTGCTGCCTTCTGCAGTTCATCTATACATGCTTTGTTGTTGTCATCATACTCCTGCCTGGGTCTT
>NW_025567879.1:42500-122500 GCF_020424385.1 Procambarus clarkii
ACAAGCATTATTAGTATATCCTTTACTGGTTATAAAGTATTCTGACCTTTTCCACACCTTCGTGCTTTAAAATTTCACGTGTGTGTTCAATTTCCGATCTGCATTTTGTTAAGTTGCATGTATGCAACATTATTGTTAGAAGTGGTGTCTGCAAGCCTGCGAGTTGCCTCTGGCCAACACACTCACCTGGAACACGAATATTGGTCACGCATCAATGGGCAGCCGGACATTATTGTCCAGGCCGTGTTATTGACCAGGCCGCGTTATTGACCAGGCCACATTATTGTCCAGGCCGCGTTATTGACCAGGCCGCGTTATTGACCAGGCCACATTATTGTCCAGGCCGCGTTATTGACCAGGCCGCGTTATTGACCAGGCCACATTGTTGACCAGGGCACATTATTGACCAGGCCGCGTTATTGACCAGGCCACATTATTGACCAGGCCACATTATTGACCAGGCCGCGTTATTGACCAGGCCACATTATTGTCCAGGCCGCGTTATTGACCAGGCCACATTATTGACCAGGCCGCGTTATTGACCAGGCCACATTATTGACCAGGCCGCGTTATTGACCAGGCCGCGTTATTGACCAGGCCACATTATTGACCAGGCCGCGTTATTGACCAGGCCGCGTTATTGACCAGGCCGCGTTATTGACCAGGCCACATTATTGACCAGGCCACATTATTGACCAGGCCGCGTTATTGACCAGGCCACATTATTGTCGAGGCCGCGTTATTGACCAGGCCACATTATTGACCAGGCCACATTATTGACCAGGCCGCGTTATTGACCAGGCCACATTATTGTCCAGACCACATTATTGACCAGACCACATTATTGTCCAGGCCGCGTTATTGACCAGGCCACATTATTGACCAGGCCACATTATTGTCCAGGCCGCGTTATTGACCAGGCCACATTATTGTCCAGACCACATTATTGACCAGACCACATTATTGTCCAGGCCGCGTTATTGACCAGGCCACATTATTGACCAGGCCACATTATTGTCCAGGCCGCGTTATTGACCAGGCCACATTATTGTCCAGACCACATTATTGACCAGACCACATTATTGACCAGACCACATTATTGTCCAGACCACATTATTGTCCAGGCTGCATTACTGACCAGACCACATTATTGACCAGACCACATTATTGTCCAGACCACATTATTGACCAGACCACATTATTGTCCAGGCTGCATTACTGACCAGGCCACATTATTGACCAGACCACATTATTGTCCAGACCACATTATTGTCCAGACCACATTATTGTCCAGGCTGCATTACTGACCAGGCCACATTATTGACCAGACCACATTATTGTCCAGACCACATTATTGACCAGACCACATTATTGACCAGGCCACATTATTGTCCAGGCTGCATTACTGACCAGGCCGCATTATTGACCAGGCCGCATTATTGTCCAGGCTGCATTACTGACCAGGCCGCGTTATTGACCAGGCTACATTATTGACCAGGCTACAGTATTGACCAGGCCACATTATTGACCAGGCCACATTATTGACCAGGCTACATTATTGACCAGGCCACATTATTGACCAGGCAATATTATTGACCAGGCTACATTATTGACCAGGCCACATTATTGACCAGGCCACATTATTGACCAGGCTACATTATTGACCAGGCCACATTATTGACCAGGCCACATTATTGACCAGGCTACATTATTGACCAGGCCGCATTATTAACCAGGCCGCATTATTGACCAGGCCGAATTATTGACCAGGCCACATTATTCACTTTTCTACATTATTGACCAGACCACATTATTGACCAGGTCACATTATTGACCAGGTCACATTATTGACCAGGCCACATTATTGACCAGGCCACATTATTGACCAGGCCACCACATCAGCTATACCTCCAGCACCATCCACACCACCACAGGTATACCTCCAGCACCATCCACCACCACCATAGGGTATACCTCCAGCACCATCCACACCACCATAGGAGGTATACCTCCCACACCATCCACACCACCATAGGTATACGCACAACCACCATCCACACCACCACCACAGGTATACCTCCCCACCCATCCCACACCACCACCACCACAGGTATACCTCCCGCACCATCCACACCCCACAGGTATACCTCCCCACCATCCCACCACCACCACAGGTATACCTCCCACACCATCCAACCACCACCACAGGTATACCTCCCACCACCCACCACCAAGGTATACCTCCCACACCATCCACACCACCACCCAGGTATACCTCCCCACCATCCACACCACCACCACAGGTATACCTCCCACACAATCCACACCACCACAGGTATACCTCCCCACCACCCACCCCACCACAGTATACCTCCCCACCATCCACACCAACACAGGTATACCTCCCCACCATCCAACCACCACCACAGGTATACCTCCCACACCACCACCACAGGTATACCTCCCGCACCATCCACACCACCACCCAGGTATACCTCCCGCACCACCCACACCACCCACCACAGGTATACCTCCCCACCATCACACACCACCACAGGTATACCTCCCACACCACCACCACAGGTACCACCACATCAGCTATACCTCCAGCACCATCCACACCACCACAGGTATACCTCCAGCACCATCCACACCACCATAGGTATACCTCCCACACCATCCACACCACCATAGGTATACCTCCCACACCATCCACACCACCACCACAGGTATACCTCCCACACCACCACAGGTATACCTCCCACACCATCCACACCACCACAGGTATACCTCCCGCACCATCCACACCACCACCACAGGTATACCTCCAGCACCATCCACACCACCACCACAGGTATACCTCCAGCACCATCCACACCACCACCACAGGTATACCTCCAGCACCATCCACACCACCACCACAGGTATACCTCCAGCACCATCCACACCACCACCACAGGTATACCTCCCACACCACCACCACCACCACCACCACAGGTATACCTCCCACACCATCCACACCACCACCACAGGTATACCTCCCACACCATCCACACCACCACCAGAGGTATACCTCCCACACCATCCACACCACCACCACAGGTATACCTCCAGCACCATCCACACCACCACCACAGGTATACCTCCCACACCATCCACACCACCACCACAGGTATACCTCCCACACCATCCACACCACCACCACAGGTATACCTCCCGCACCATCCACACCACCACAGGTATACCTCCCACACCATCCACACCACCACCACAGGTATACCTCCCACACCATCCACACCACCACCACAGGTATACCTCCCGCACCATCCACACCACCACAGGTATACCTCCCACACCATCCACACCACCACCACAGGTATACCTCCCACACCATCCACACCACCACCACAGGTATACCTCCCACACAATCCACACCACCACAGGTATACCTCCCGCACCATCCACACCACCACCACATGTATACCTCCCCCACCATCCACACCAACACAGGTATACCTCCCACACCATCCATACCACCACCACAGGTATACCTCCCACACCACCACCACAGGTATACCTCCCGCACCATCCACACCACCACCGCAGGTATACCTCCCGCACCATCCACACCACCACCACAGGTATACCTCCCACACCATCCACACCACCACCACAGGTATACCTCCCACACCACCACCACAGGTATACCTTCCGCACCATCCACACCACCACCGCAGGTATACCTCCCGCACCATCCACACCACCACCACAGGTATACCTCCCACACCACCACCACAGGTATACCTCCCGCACCATCCACACCACCACCACAGGTATACCTCCCGCACCATCCACACCACCACCACAGGTATACCTCCCACACCACCACCACAGGTATACCTCCCGCACCATGCACACCACCACCACAGGTATACCTCCCACACCACCACCACAGGTATACCTCCCACACCACCACCACAGGTATACCTCCCACACCATCCACACCACCACCACAGGTATACCTCCCGCACCACCACCACCACCACAGGTATACCTCCCACACCATCCACACCACCACAGGTATACCTCCCACACCATCCACACCACCACCACAGGTATACCTCCCACACCATCCACACCACCACCACAGGTATACCTCCCGCACCATCCACACCACCACAGGTATACCTCCCACACCATCCACACCACCACCACAGGTATACCTCCCACACCACCACCACAGGTATACCTCCCACACCATCCACACCACCACCACAGGTATACCTCCCACACCATCCACACCACCACCACAGGTATACCTCCCACACCACCACCACAGGTATACCTCCCACACCATCCACACCACCACCACAGGTATACCTCCCGCACCATCCACACCACCACAGGTATACCTCCCGCACCATCCACACCACCACAGGTATACCTCCCACACCATCCACACCACCACCACAGGTATACCTCCCGCACCATCCACACCACCACCACAGGTATACCTCCCACACCATCCACACCACCACCACAGGTATACCTCCCACACAATCCACACCACCACAGGTATACCTCCCGCACCATCCACACCACCACCACATGTATACCTCCCCCACCATCCACACCAACACAGGTATACCTCCCACACCATCCATACCACCACCACAGGTATATCTCCAGCACCATTAACACCACCACAGGTATACCTCCCACACCATCCACACCACCACCACAGGTATACCTCCCACACCACCACCACAGGTATACCTCCCGCACCATCCACACCACCACCGCAGGTATACCTCCCACACCATCCACACCACCACCACAGGTATACCTCCCGCACCATCCACACCACCACCACAGGTATACCTCCCGCACCATCCACACCACCACCACAGGTATACCTCCCACACCACCACCACAGGTATACCTCCCACACCATCCACACCACCACCACAGGTATACCTCCCGCACCATCCACACCACCAACACAGGTATACCTCCCACACCATCCACACCACCACCACAGGTATACCTCCCGCACCATCCACACCACCACCACAGGTATACCTCCCACACCACCACCACAGGTATACCTCCCGCACCATGCACACCACCACCACAGGTATACCTCCCACACCACCACCACAGGTATACCTCCCACACCACCACCACAGGTATACCTCCCACACCATCCACACCACCACCACAGGTATACCTCCCGCACCATCTACACCACCACCACAGGTATACCTCCCACACCATCCACACCACCACCACAGGTATACCTCCCACACCATCCACACCACCACCACAGGTATACCTCCCACACCATCCACACCACCACCACAGGTATACCTCCCGCACCATCCACACCGCCACAGGTATACCTCCCGCACCATCCACACCACCACCACAGGTATACCTCCCACACCACCACCACAGGTATACCTCCCACACCATCCACACCACCACCACAGGTATACCTCCCACACCATCCACACCACCACCACAGGTATACCTCCAGCACCATCCACACCACCACCACAGGTATACCTCCCACACCACCACCACAGGTATACCTCCCACACCACCACCACAGGTATACCTCCCACACCATCCACACCACCACCACAGGTATACCTCCCACACCATCCACACCACCACCACAGGTATACCTCCCGCACCATCCACACCACCACCACAGGTATACCTCCCACACCATCCACACCACCACAGGTATACCTCCCACACCATCCACACCACCACCACAGGTATACCTCCCACACCATCCACACCACCACCACAGGTATACCTCCCACACCATCCACACCACCACAGGTATACCTCCCGCACCATCCACACCACCACCACAGGTATACCTCCCGCACCATCCACACCACCACCACAGGTATACCTCCCGCACCATCCACACCACCACCACAGGTATACCTCCCACACCATCCACACCACCACAGGTATACCTCCCACACCATCCACACCACCACCACAGGTATACCTCCCACACCATCCACACCACCACCACAGGTATACCTCCCACACCATCCACACCACCACAGGTATACCTCCCACACCATCCACACCACCACCACAGGTATACCTCCCACACCATCCACACCACCACAGGTATACCTCCCACACCATCCACACCACCACCACAGGTATACCTCCCGCACCATCCACACCACCACAGGTATACCTCCCGCACCATCCACACCACCACCACAGGTATACCTCCCACACCATCCACACCACCACCACAGGTATACCTCCCACACCATCCACACCACCACCACAGGTATACCTCCCACACCATCCACACCACCACCACAGGTATATCTCCCACACCATCCACACCACCACCACAGGTATACCTCCCACACTATCCACACCACCACCACAGGTATACCTCCCACACCACCACAGGTATACCTCCCGCACCATCCACACCACCACAGGTATACCTCCCGCACCATCCACACCACCACAGGTATACCTCCCACACCACCACCACAGGTATACCTCCCGCACCATCCACACCACCACCACAGGTATACCTCCTACACCATCCACACCACCACCACAGGTATACCTCCAGCACCATCCACCCCACCACCACAGGTATACCTCCCGCACCATCCACACCACCACAGGTATACCTCCCGCACCATCCACACCACCACCACAGGTATACCTCCCGCACCATCCACACCACCACAGGTATACCTCCCACACCATCCACACCACCACCACAGGTATACCTCCCACACCACCACCACAGGTATACCTCCCGCACCATCCACACCACCACCACAGGAGTAGTAGGGTGTAAGACTCACAGACGATATTTTTTTTTTTCCGGCCAGATATCGTCTGTGAGTCGTACGACTCAAAGACGATATTTTGTTTCTGGGAAATATCGTCTGTGAGTCGTGGGGGTTTTCAGGCAAATTTGGGGAGTCACAGATTTGGAAGTAAGGAATTCTTATGAGGAAAATAATTTCTGAGATCTTAGAGGTTTGTTAAGCATTCTTAATAGGAAAATAAGTAGGAAAATCTTAAAGAAAAGTTTTAGAAAAAATCGTGTTTGTGTCACAGCATTTCCAGGTAAACTCTATGGACATCCTTTGCCCGTTTTCAATCACATATTTTCAAAGAGCATTTTCAGAGAATATTGTCTTAGACGTTTTGTTAAGGAAAACAGACAACTTAGCCATAACATTTAGTTTTATATCCATTTACCGCTATTTCACCTGTAAAGACCAAAATTGAACAGAGCCCAGTTATAGACAGAAATTCGTCAGAGACCATTTTATACCTAAAAATGAACAGAGTCTACTTTGAGAGCAAAATTAGTCAGAGACAGTTTTAAGCTCAAATTTCATCAGTGTCCTGTAATCCGTGAAAATTTGACAGAGTCCAGTTCTTGATCGAAATTCATCAGAGTCCAGTTTTCTAGCAAAATTCGCCAGAGTCTACTTTGTGCCAAAATATTCAGAGTCCAGTTCATGATCGAAATTAATCAGAGTCCAATTAAAGACCCAAATTTGGCAGAGACCACATTTTCGCTACTAGCAGTCCAATCCCCCTGAAATTTTAAACAGTCATATTTCAGACATAGTAAATAAGATCAAGTCAGTTACCAAGCTCCAGCGCTTGTCCCCCACCTTATTTCGTTTATACAAGATCGTTAGTAACATTCCAATTTCCCTGAAATTTTTACCCTCTGTATTTCAGACTCCGTAAATAAAATCAAAACAGTTACCAAGCTCCAGCGCTTGTCCTCCGCCTTAGCTCTCTCTCGTATCTTCGTTAGTATCAGTCCAATTTCCCTGAAATTTTTACCCTCTGTATTTCAGGCACCGTAAATATGATCAAAACAGTTACCAAGCTCCATCTCTTGTCCTCCGCCTTAGCTCTCTCTCGTATCTTCGTTAGTATCAGTCCAATTTCCCTGAAATTTCTACCCTCTGTATTTCAGACACCGTAATAAGATCAAAACAGTTACCAAGCTCCAGCGCTTGTCCTCCGCCTTAGTTCTCTTTCGTATCTTTATAAATAAACCATCAATTTCCCTTAAATTTTTACCCTCTGCATTTCAGACACCGTAAATAAAATCAAGTCAGTTATCGAGCTCCAGCTCTCGTCCCCGCCTTAATTCTCTTTCGTATCTTTGTAAATAAACCATCAATTTCCCTAAAATTAAAAGCAGACATACTTCAAAGTTAGTAAATAAGATCAAGTCAGTTACTGAGCTCCAGCTCTTGTCCCCCACCCTCTTCCACCCTCAAGTCTTTGTAAATAAACCATCAATTTCCCCGAAATTTTTACCCTCTGTATTTCAGACATAGTAAATATGAAGTAAACAATTATAAAACTCTAGCTCTTGTCCTCTGTCCAAGCTCACTTTTTAAAATCATTACTCTCAGTCCAAATCACCCAACTACATTTTCAGACATAGTAAATAAAAACCAGTTCAGTTATCAAGTTTCAACTCTTGTGCCCCAGATTTGTTCATTTGTACAAGTTCTTTATTTTCCAACTAAATCACCCTGAGATTTAAGATCACCGTATTTCTAACGTAGTAAAATTAATCTGGGCATTAACCAAGCTCCATTTCCTCAGCCTTAGATCATCAGACATAAATATATTCGATCAAGTCCCTCTCCAGCCTATCTGTTTATCAGAGTATTTACTTTACCCTTCTCATCCCCAACGTATCAAAACCTTCAATAATCATACTGTATTTGCATATTTTCTCTATATTCAGCTGTGTTCTTCACATTTTGTCCATGTTTTCTATGTTCACTCCATGTTCTTCAAATGTTCACAGTCCCATTCAGTTCATATTTTCACAAGTATCTCCATTTTTTCTGTAATCTTTCTCTTAGTCTCATTACTTTCTCTACAAATTCTAGTCATATTTTCTATGTTTTCACGTTCATCACATGTTCTCTTTACAACTTTTATACTCAATATTCATGCTAACTTCCATATTTTTGTGTTCTTTGTCAATATTCATGTTCCTCTACAAGTTCATGTTCCTCACAAGATCACTTCGTTTTTCACCTTCACTTACATGTTTTCTACATTCTTTGTCATATTCTCCATGTTCTTCACAAGTCCATTGTTCATTCTTTGTATTCCCTATTCTCCTTATCATATTTTCATGTTCACTGTATTCATCAACTTTTCTTACATATGTTCTTTGCAATGTTCCCCATATGTTCTCTGGGTTTTTCCCCTTACATGTTATCTAACGTTCCTTAACTAAAAAATCTTTCACCAATCAACTAAAAACATAGTCACTTTCGTCATTTCTCAACTAAACTTATTATCCAGTCAACTAAAAATAGTCAGAAATAGCCTCGTTCAACACTGTTCTTAACTAAAACAACCTTTCTCTTAGCTAAAAATTGTCAAAGGAAACTTTTTTCAGCACTTTCTTAACAGGCGCTATGTTTCATCAAGAAAAAATTGTCAAAGGAAACTTTCCAAAACTGTTCATAACTAGCTTTTATCCATCGTCAATCAACTAAAAATAATAACTTTCATCATTTCTTAACTAAACATATTCCCCATTCATCAGAAAATAACCGTGTTCATCATGTTTCATTGTCATTTCATAACTAAAATTATCTGCCAATCATCAGAAAAAGTCATGTTCATCATGTTTTGGCTTTTGCTTAACTAAAAGTATTCATCGGTCAACTAAAAATAGTTACTTCATCATGTTTCCTTGTCTTTTCTTAACTGAAATATCACTTCTCTCATCTGAAAATAGTCAGGATTAACCTCATTCAACACCGTTCTTAACTAAAACAGCCTTTCGCTTAGCTAAAAATTGTCAAAGGAATCTTTTCAGCACTGTTCATAACTAACTTTATCCATAGTCAAGTAAGAAAATATAGTCAAAGATATCTATCATCGTCGTTCTTAACTGGCATTATACTTTGTGGAGCACTAAAATAGTCACTGTCGTCATATTTTGTCTTTTTCCTCAACTAAAAGAGTCAAATGTAACTTTTTCAACACTTTCGTAACTAAAATTATATGTCGCTAAGTAAGAAAAATAGTCAAAGGTGCTCTCCGTTACACCAAAGTTACTCTTCGAGAAATCAAAGACACTCTTCAATACATCAAGGACTTACTCAAAGACACCAAAGTTACACTCTAAGACATCCTTCGAGACATCAAAGACTTCCTTAAGACTTCAATGGGACTCTTCCATTTTTCAAAGATATTCTCTAAGCCCTCAAAGTTATTCTCAGCACAATCAAAAGTTATTCCAAGACAACAAAAGTTATTCTCAGAACAATCAAAAGTTATTCCAAGACAACAAAAGTCATTCTCAGAGCTATCAAAATTATTCTCGGAGTCATCAAAAGGTATTCTCTAACTCACTTTTGGTCATAAAAGTTAATTTCTATGTTATAAAAGTTCGTCTCAGAGACATCTAAAGTTAATCTTAGAGTTATCAAATGTAATCTCTAACTCTCTTTTGTTCATCAAAGTTGATCTCAGAGTTAACAAAGGTAATCTCTAACTCACTCTCGTTCATCAAAGTTTTTTCAAAGACATCAAAGTTATTCAAAGAGCTAACAAAAGTTATTCTCAGAGTCACCTTCGTTCTTCAGAGAAACTTTCCAAAACATCTTTATTCATCAAAGTTATTCTCAGAGGCATAAAAGTCATTCTCAGAGCTATCAAACTTGTTCTCAAAGTCATCAAACTTATTCACAGAGTCATCAAAGTTAATCTAAGACATCATTTTTCATCAAAGATATTCTCTCTAAACCATCAATGTTCTTCTCTAAGACATAAAAGTTATTCTCAGAGTCACCTTCGTTCGTCAGAGAAACTTTCAAAACATCTTTGTTCATCAAACTTGTTTTCAAAGTCATCAAAAGTTAATCTAAGACATCTTCTTTCATCAAAGTTATTTTCAGAGACATCTAAAGTTATTCTCAGAGCTATCAAACTTGTTCTCAGAGTCATCAAATGTTATTCTCGAAGTCATCAAAGTTATTTTCAGAGACATCTAAAGTTAATTTCTATGTTATAAAGTTATTCTCAGAGACATCTAAAGTTAATCTTGGTCATCAAAGTTGTTCTCTAAACATCAATGTTGTTCTCCAAGACATCAAAGATGTTCTCAAAATCATAAAAGTTATTCCCAGAGCTATCAAAGTTAATCTCAGAGTTATCCAAAGATATTCTCATGTCCACAAAAGTTATTCCAAGAGACGTCAAAGTTGTTTCAAAGACATCAAAGTTAATCTCAGAGTTATCCAAAGACATTCTCAGAGACATCTAAAGTTATTCTCTAAGACATCAAAGTTGTTCTAAGAGTTATCAAAAGTTATTCTCAGTCATGATATGTTATTCTCTAACTCACTTCCATTCATCAAAGACATTCTCTAAGTCCTGAAAGTTATTCTCTAAGACAACAAAGTCTTTCTCAGAGCTACCAAAGATGTTCTCTAAATCATAAAAGTTAATCTTAACTCACCTTCGTTCATTAGAGAAACTTTCCAATCCATATTCGTTGACCAGAGTTATTCTCAGAGTCATCAAAGCGATCTCTAATTCATCTTCGTTCTCCAAAGTTATTCTCTAAGACACCTTCATTCATCAAAGAAACTCTCCTTCTTCCATCATGTTATTCTTTAAGACATCTTCAGTCATAAAATTTTCTCTCCAAAATGTAACTAGTTCAGCTTTTCATACCAAACCTGCATTTCTGTTAAAATATATTTTCTTAGTTGCTTTACCCTAAAACTGTTCTCTGAACTATCCTAACTTAACTTACCTTACCTTACCTATCTTACCTAACTTTACCTATGTTACCTTACCTTACCTTACCTACCTTTTCCTAACTTATCCTGCTTAACCTATCTTACCTAACTTTACCTATGTTACCTTACCTTACCTACCTTTCCTAACCTAACTTTACCTATGTTACCTTACCTTACCTACCTTTCCTAACCTAACTTTACATATGTTACCTTACCTTACCTTACCTTCCATAACTTTACCTATCCTAACTTAACTTACTTTTCATAACCTAACTTTACCTATCCTAACATAACTTACCTTACCTTCCCTAACTTAACCTAACTTTACCTATCCTAACTTAACTTACCTAACTTATTCTGCTTACCATAACTTACCTTACCTTCCCTATCTTACCTAACTTTACCTATCCTATCCTAACCTAACTTGTCTTACCTAACTTAATCTTACTTTCCCAAACTGATGTATCCTAACTTATCTAGACCAAACCAGACATGCTCTAACTTACATAAGTATTCCTTCTTGTCTTTTGTGTTTCGTCAATCATTGTCTCATATTCATTTACTCATTTCATTAGTTAATTTCTCAAATGGTCACTTATGGATTTCAAGTGTTATTTGTTTAAGATTGGGTATTTAACCATTTCAAAGGATTTTTGTTATATATGGGAACTTACTCGTTTCAAGGGCCAATTTCTCAAATGGTCATTTTTGCAGATCAAGGGTTATTTGTTAAAGTTCATCAAGTTGCCCATAAGTTGTATTTATTATGTTTGTTATCATTTATTCTTATTCCCCAACCCCTTAACCTAACCTCTTGTAATCTTAGTGTATTTAGTAGGTTCTATCTTATGTTCTTATTCCCCAACCCTTTAACCTAACCTTTCAGATGTAGTTTGTTGAATATATTATCCTTTTCCTAACCTTTCAGATGTAGTTTTGTTTCTCCTTTTTGTATATTTTTTACCCCAACCCACCATCCCACTTAACCTTCTTTCCTTCTTTACTTTGATTCTCCTACTCCTTCTAACCCTCCTTTTCTATCTCTCTCCCTTATTCTCTCTCTTCCTCCCCCTCTCTCTCCCTCATTTGCTCAAATGCTCTCTTGTTTCTCAAATTCAAGTCTTATTGCTCCCATTCTCACACCCTCATTCTCATTCACTTAGTTTTTCTTTTTCTCAATTCAAGTCTTATTGCTCCCATTCTCACACCCTCATTCTCATTCACTTAGTTTTTCTTTTTCTCAATTCAAGTCTTATTGCTCCCATTCTCACACCCTCATTCTCATTCACTTAGTTTTTCTTTTTCTCAATTCAAGTCTTAGTGCTCCCATGCCCGCACTCTCTCTCTCATTCTCTCTTCTTTGGTCCCATTTTCTTCCGCCCCCTCTCTCTTACTCCTTGCTCTTCTTTTATGCTCTCACTCCCTTGAGCTCTTGTTTCTCAATTTCAAGTCTTAGTAGATCTGATTCTTTACTATTGTAATTTTATTATTACTATGATAAAGAATGAACTTATATGTGAAAACAAAGTAAAGAAGGAAAGAAGGTTAAGTGGGATGGTGGGTTTGGGTAAAAAATATACAAAAAGGAGAAACAAAACTACATCTGAAAGGTTAGGAAAAGGATAATATATTCAACAAACTACATCTGAAAGGTTAGGTTAAAGGGTTGGGGAATAAGAACATAAGATAGAACCTACTAAATACACTAAGATTACAAGAGGTTAGGTTAAGGGGTTGGGGAATAAGAATAAATGATAACAAACATAATAAATACAACTTATGGGCAACTTGATGAACTTTAACAAATAACCCTTGATCTGCAAAAATGACCATTTGAGAAATTGGCCCTTGAAACGAGTAAGTTCCCATATATAACAAAAATCCTTTGAAATGGTTAAATACCCAATCTTAAACAAATAACACTTGAAATCCATAAGTGACCATTTGAGAAATTAACTAATGAAATGAGTAAATGAATATGAGACAATGATTGACGAAACACAAAAGACAAGAAGGAATACTTATGTAAGTTAGAGCATGTCTGGTTTGGTCTAGATAAGTTAGGATACATCAGTTTGGGAAAGTAAGATTAAGTTAGGTAAGACAAGTTAGGTTAGGATAGGATAGGTAAAGTTAGGTAAGATAGGGAAGGTAAGGTAAGTTATGGTAAGCAGAATAAGTTAGGTAAGTTAAGTTAGGATAGGTAAAGTTAGGTTAAGTTAGGGAAGGTAAGGTAAGTTATGTTAGGATAGGTAAAGTTAGGTTATGAAAAGTAAGTTAAGTTAGGATAGGTAAAGTTATGGAAGGTAAGGTAAGGTAAGGTAACATATGTAAAGTTAGGTTAGGAAAGGTAGGTAAGGTAAGGTAACATAGGTAAAGTTAGGTTAGGAAAGGTAGGTAAGGTAAGGTAACATAGGTAAAGTTAGGTAAGATAGGTTAAGCAGGATAAGTTAGGAAAAGGTAGGTAAGGTAAGGTAAGGTAACATAGGTAAAGTTAGGTAAGATAGGTAAGGTAAGGTAAGTTAAGTTAGGATAGTTCAGAGAACAGTTTTAGGGTAAAGCAACTAAGAAAATATATTTTAACAGAAATGCAGGTTTGGTATGAAAAGCTGAACTAGTTACATTTTGGAGAGAAAATTTTATGACTGAAGATGTCTTAAAGAATAACATGATGGAAGAAGGAGAGTTTCTTTGATGAATGAAGGTGTCTTAGAGAATAACTTTGGAGAACGAAGATGAATTAGAGATCGCTTTGATGACTCTGAGAATAACTCTGGTCAACGAATATGGATTGGAAAGTTTCTCTAATGAACGAAGGTGAGTTAAGATTAACTTTTATGATTTAGAGAACATCTTTGGTAGCTCTGAGAAAGACTTTGTTGTCTTAGAGAATAACTTTCAGGACTTAGAGAATGTCTTTGATGAATGGAAGTGAGTTAGAGAATAACATATCATGACTGAGAATAACTTTTGATAACTCTTAGAACAACTTTGATGTCTTAGAGAATAACTTTAGATGTCTCTGAGAATGTCTTTGGATAACTCTGAGATTAACTTTGATGTCTTTGAAACAACTTTGACGTCTCTTGGAATAACTTTTGTGGACATGAGAATATCTTTGGATAACTCTGAGATTAACTTTGATAGCTCTGGGAATAACTTTTATGATTTTGAGAACATCTTTGATGTCTTGGAGAACAACATTGATGTTTAGAGAACAACTTTGATGACCAAGATTAACTTTAGATGTCTCTGAGAATAACTTTATAACATAGAAATTAACTTTAGATGTCTCTGAAAATAACTTTGATGACTTCGAGAATAACATTTGATGACTCTGAGAACAAGTTTGATAGCTCTGAGAATAACTTTAGATGTCTCTGAAAATAACTTTGATGAAAGAAGATGTCTTAGATTAACTTTTGATGACTTTGAAAACAAGTTTGATGAACAAAGATGTTTTGAAAGTTTCTCTGACGAACGAAGGTGACTCTGAGAATAACTTTTATGTCTTAGAGAAGAACATTGATGGTTTAGAGAGAATATCTTTGATGAAAAATGATGTCTTAGATTAACTTTGATGACTCTGTGAATAAGTTTGATGACTTTGAGAACAAGTTTGATAGCTCTGAGAATGACTTTTATGCCTCTGAGAATAACTTTGATGAATAAAGATGTTTTGGAAAGTTTCTCTGAAGAACGAAGGTGACTCTGAGAATAACTTTTGTTAGCTCTTTGAATAACTTTGATGTCTTTGAAAAAACTTTGATGAACGAGAGTGAGTTAGAGATTACCTTTGTTAACTCTGAGATCAACTTTGATGAACAAAAGAGAGTTAGAGATTACATTTGATAACTCTAAGATTAACTTTAGATGTCTCTGAGACGAACTTTTATAACATAGAAATTAACTTTTATGACCAAAAGTGAGTTAGAGAATACCTTTTGATGACTCCGAGAATAATTTTGATAGCTCTGAGAATGACTTTTGTTGTCTTGGAATAACTTTTGATTGTTCTGAGAATAACTTTTGTTGTCTTGGAATAACTTTTGATTGTGCTGAGAATAACTTTGAGGGCTTAGAGAATATCTTTGAAAAATGGAAGAGTCCCATTGAAGTCTTAAGGAAGTCTTTGATGTCTCGAAGGATGTCTTAGAGTGTAACTTTGGTGTCTTTGAGTAAGTCCTTGATGTATTGAAGAGTGTCTTTGATTTCTCGAAGAGTAACTTTGGTGTAACGGAGAGCACCTTTGACTATTTTTCTTACTTAGCGACATATAATTTTAGTTACGAAAGTGTTGAAAAAGTTACATTTGACTCTTTTAGTTGAGGAAAAAGACAAAATATGACGACAGTGACTATTTTAGTGCTCCACAAAGTATAATGCCAGTTAAGAACGACGATGATAGATATCTTTGACTATATTTTCTTACTTGACTATGGATAAAGTTAGTTATGAACAGTGCTGAAAAGATTCCTTTGACAATTTTTAGCTAAGCGAAAGGCTGTTTTAGTTAAGAACGGTGTTGAATGAGGTTAATCCTGACTATTTTCAGATGAGAGAAGTGATATTTCAGTTAAGAAAAGACAAGGAAACATGATGAAGTAACTATTTTTAGTTGACCGATGAATACTTTTAGTTAAGCAAAAGCCAAAACATGATGAACATGACTTTTTCTGATGATTGGCAGATAATTTTAGTTATGAAATGACAATGAAACATGATGAACACGGTTATTTTCTGATGAATGGGGAATATGTTTAGTTAAGAAATGATGAAAGTTATTATTTTTAGTTGATTGACGATGGATAAAAGCTAGTTATGAACAGTTTTGGAAAGTTTCCTTTGACAATTTTTTCTTGATGAAACATAGCGCCTGTTAAGAAAGTGCTGAAAAAAGTTTCCTTTGACAATTTTTAGCTAAGAGAAAGGTTGTTTTAGTTAAGAACAGTGTTGAACGAGGCTATTTCTGACTATTTTTAGTTGACTGGATAATAAGTTTAGTTGAGAAATGACGAAAGTGACTATGTTTTTAGTTGATTGGTGAAAGATTTTTTAGTTAAGGAACGTTAGATAACATGTAAGGGGAAAAACCCAGAGAACATATGGGGAACATTGCAAAGAACATATGTAAGAAAAGTTGATGAATACAGTGAACATGAAAATATGATAAGGAGAATAGGGAATACAAAGAATGAACAATGGACTTGTGAAGAACATGGAGAATATGACAAAGAATGTAGAAAACATGTAAGTGAAGGTGAAAAACGAAGTGATCTTGTGAGGAACATGAACTTGTAGAGGAACATGAATATTGACAAAGAACACAAAAATATGGAAGTTAGCATGAATATTGAGTATAAAAGTTGTAAAGAGAACATGTGATGAACGTGAAAACATAGAAAATATGACTAGAATTTGTAGAGAAAGTAATGAGACTAAGAGAAAGATTACAGAAAAAATGGAGATACTTGTGAAAATATGAACTGAATGGGACTGTGAACATTTGAAGAACATGGAGTGAACATAGAAAACATGGACAAAATGTGAAGAACACAGCTGAATATAGAGAAAATATGCAAATACAGTATGATTATTGAAGGTTTTGATACGTTGGGGATGAGAAGGGTAAAGTAAATACTCTGATAAACAGATAGGCTGGAGAGGGACTTGATCGAATATATTTATGTCTGATGATCTAAGGCTGAGGAAATGGAGCTTGGTTAATGCCCAGATTAATTTTACTACGTTAGAAATACGGTGATCTTAAATCTCAGGGTGATTTAGTTGGAAAATAAAGAACTTGTACAAATGAACAAATCTGGGGCACAAGAGTTGAAACTTGATAACTGAACTGGTTTTTATTTACTATGTCTGAAAATGTAGTTGGGTGATTTGGACTGAGAGTAATGATTTTAAAAAAGTGAGCTTGGACAGAGGACAAGAGCTAGAGTTTTATAATTGTTTACTTCATATTTACTATGTCTGAAATACAGAGGGTAAAAATTTCGGGGAAATTGATGGTTTATTTACAAAGACTTGAGGGTGGAAGAGGGTGGGGGACAAGAGCTGGAGCTCAGTAACTGACTTGATCTTATTTACTAACTTTGAAGTATGTCTGCTTTTAATTTTAGGGAAATTGATGGTTTATTTACAAAGATACGAAAGAGAATTAAGGCGGGGACGAGAGCTGGAGCTCGATAACTGACTTGATTTTATTTACGGTGTCTGAAATGCAGAGGGTAAAAATTTAAGGGAAATTGATGGTTTATTTATAAAGATACGAAAGAGAACTAAGGCGGAGGACAAGCGCTGGAGCTTGGTAACTGTTTTGATCTTATTACGGTGTCTGAAATACAGAGGGTAGAAATTTCAGGGAAATTGGACTGATACTAACGAAGATACGAGAGAGAGCTAAGGCGGAGGACAAGAGATGGAGCTTGGTAACTGTTTTGATCATATTTACGGTGCCTGAAATACAGAGGGTAAAAATTTCAGGGAAATTGGACTGATACTAACGAAGATACGAGAGAGAGCTAAGGCGGAGGACAAGCGCTGGAGCTTGGTAACTGTTTTGATTTTATTTACGGAGTCTGAAATACAGAGGGTAAAAATTTCAGGGAAATTGGAATGTTACTAACGATCTTGTATAAACGAAATAAGGTGGGGGACAAGCGCTGGAGCTTGGTAACTGACTTGATCTTATTTACTATGTCTGAAATATGACTGTTTAAAATTTCAGGGGGATTGGACTGCTAGTAGCGAAAATGTGGTCTCTGCCAAATTTGGGTCTTTAATTGGACTCTGATTAATTTCGATCATGAACTGGACTCTGAATATTTTGGCACAAAGTAGACTCTGGCGAATTTTGCTAGAAAACTGGACTCTGATGAATTTCGATCAAGAACTGGACTCTGTCACATTTTCACAGATTACAGGACACTGATGAAATTTGAGCTTAAAACTGTCTCTGACTAATTTTGCTCTCAAAGTAGACTCTGTTCATTTTTAGGTATAAAATGGTCTCTGACGAATTTCTGTCTATAACTGGGCTCTGTTCAATTTTGGTCTTTACAGGTGAAATAGCGGTAAATGGATATAAAACTAAATGTTATGGCTAAGTTGTCTGTTTTCCTTAACAAAACGTCTAAGACAATATTCTCTGAAAATGCTCTTTGAAAATATGTGATTGAAAACGGGCAAAGGATGTCCATAGAGTTTACCTGGAAATGCTGTGACACAAACACGATTTTTTCTAAAACTTTTCTTTAAGATTTTCCTACTTATTTTCCTATTAAGAATGCTTAACAAACCTCTAAGATCTCAGAAATTATTTTCCTCATAAGAATTCCTTACTTCCAAATCTGTGACTCCCCAAATTTGCCTGAAAACCCCCACGACTCACAGACGATATTTCCCAGAAACAAAATATCGTCTTTGAGTCGTACGACTCACAGACGATATCTGGCCGGAAAAAAAAAAATATCGTCTGTGAGTCTTACACCCTACTACTCACAGGTATACCTCCCGCACCATCCACACCACCACCACAGGTATACCTCCCACACCATCCACACCACCACCACAGGTATACCTCCCGCACCATCCACACCACCACAGGTATACCTCCCACACCATCCACACCACCACCACAGGTATACCTCCCGCACCATCCACACCACCACCACAGGTATACCTCCCGCACCATCCCACCACCACCACAGGTATACCTCCCACACCATCCACACCACCACCACAGGTATACCTCCCGCACCATCCACACCACCACCACAGGTATACCTCCCACACCATCCACACCACCACCACAGGTATACCTCCCACACCATCCACACCACCACCACAGGTATACCTCCCGCACCATCCACACCACCACCACAGGTATACCTCCAACACCATCCACACCACCACCACAGGTATACCTCCAGCACCATCCACACCACCACCACAGGTATACCTCTCCCACACCATCCATCCCCACCACCACCACAGGTATACCTCCCACACCATCCACACCACCACCACAGGTATACCTCCCACACCATCCACACCACCACCACAGGTATACCTCCCGCACCATCCACACCACCACAGGTATACCTCCCACACCATCCACACCACCACCACAGGTATACCTCCCACACCATCCACACCACCACAGGTATACCTCCCACACCATCCACACCACCACCACAGGTATACCTCCCACACCACCACCACAGGTATACCTCCCCACCATCCACACCACCACCACAGGTACCCACAACACCACCACCACCTCCCACACCATCCACACCACCACAGGTATACCTCCCACACCATCCACACCACCACCACAGGTATACCTCCCGCACCATCCACACCACCACAGGTATACCTCCCACACCATCCACACCACCACAGGTATACCTCCCGCACCATCCACACCACCACAGGTATACCTCCCGCACCATCCACACCACCACAGGTATACCTCCCACACCATCCACACCACCACAGGTATACCTCCCACACCATCCACACCACCACAGGTATACCTCCCACACCATCCACACCACCACCACAGGTATACCTCCCACACCATCCACACCACCACCACAGGTATACCTCCCACACCATCCACACCACCACCACAGGTATACCTCCCGCACCATCCACACCACCACCACAGGTATACCTCCCGCACCATCCACACCACCACAGGTTTACCTCCCACACCATCCACACCACCACAGGTATACCTCCCACACCATCCACACCACCACAGGTATACCTCCCGCACCATCCAAACCGCCACCACAGGTATACCTCCCACACCATCCACACCACCACCACAGGTATACCTCCCACACCATCCACACCACCACCACAGGTATACCTCCCGCACCATCCACACCACCACAGGTATACCTCCCACACCATCCACACCACCACCACAGGTATACCTCCCACACCATCCACACCACCACCACAGGTATACCTCCCGCACCATCCACACCACCACAGGTTTACCTCCCACACCATCCACACCACCACAGGTATACCTCCCGCACCATCCACACCACCACAGGTTTACCTCCCACACCATCCACACCACCACAGGTATACCTCCCACACCATCCACACCACCACAGGTATATCTCCCACACCATCCACACCACCACCACAGGTATACCTCCCGCACCATCCACACCACCACCACAGGTATACCTCCCGCACCATCCACACCACCACAGGTATACCTCCCGCACCATCCACACCACCACAGGTATACCTCCCGCACCATCCACACCACCACCACAGGTATACCTCCAGCACCATCCACACCAACACCACAGGTATACCTCCCGCACCATCCACACCACCACCACAGGTATACCTCCCACACCATCCACACCACCACCACAGGTATACCTCCCACACCACCACCACAGGTATACCTCCCGCACCATCCACACCACCACCACAGGTATACCTCCCACACCACCACCACAGGTATACCTCCCGCACCATCCACACCACCACCACAGGTATACCTCCCACACCATCCACACCACCACAGGTATACCTCCCGCACCATCCACACCACCACCACAGGTATACCTCCCACTCCATCCATACCACCACAGGTATACCTCCCACACCATCCACACCACCACCACAGGTATACCTCCCACACCATCCACACCACCACCACAGGTATACCTCCAGCACCATCCACACCACCACCACAGGTATACCTCCCACACCACCACCACAGGTATACCTCCCACACCACCACCACAGGTATACCTCCCACACCACCACCACCACAGGTATACCTCCCACACCATCCACACCACCACCACCACAGGTATACCTCCCGCACCATCCACACCACCACCACAGGTATACCTCCCACACCACCACCACCACAGGTATACCTCCCACACCATCCACACCACCACCACAGGTATACCTCCCACACCATCCACACCACCACCACCACAGGTATACCTCCCACACCACCACCACCACAGGTATACCTCCCACACCACCACCACCACAGGTATACCTCCCACACCATCCACACCACCACCACAGGTATACCTCCCGCACCATCCACACCACCACAGGTTTACCTCCCACACCATCCACACCACCACAGGTATACCTCCCACACCATCCACACCACCACAGGTATACCTCCCGCACCATCCAAACCGCCACCACAGGTATACCTCCCACACCATCCACACCACCACAGGTATACCTCCCACACCATCCACACCACCACCACCACAGGTATACCTCCCACACCACCACCACCACAGGTATACCTCCCACACCATCCACACCACCACCACAGGTATACCTCCCACACCATCCACACCACCACCACAGGTATACCTCCCACACCATCCACACCACCACCACAGGTATACCTCCCGCACCATCCACACCACCACCACAGGTATACCTCCCACACCATCCACACCACCACCACAGGTATACCTCCCGCACCATCCACACCACCACCACAGGTATACCTCCCACACCATCCACACCACCACAGGTATACCTCCCACACCATCCACACCACCACCACAGGTATACCTCCCACACCATCCACACCACCACCACCACAGGTATACCTCCCACACCATCCACACCACCACCACAGGTATACCTCCCACACCATCCACACCACCACCACCACAGGTATACCTCCCACACCATCCACACCACCACCACAGGTATACCTCCCACACCATCCACACCACCACCACAGGTATACCTCCCGCACCATCCACACCACCACCACAGGTATACCTCCCACACCATCCACACCACCACCACAGGTATACCTCCCACACCATCCCACCACCACCACAGGTATACCTCCCACACCATCCACACCACCACCACAGGTATACCTCCCGCACCATCCACACCACCACCACAGGTATACCTCCCACACCATCCACACCACCACCACAGGTATACCTCCCACACCATCCACACCACCACCACAGGTATACCTCCCACACCATCCCACCACCACCACAGGTATACCTCCCACACCATCCACACCACCACCACAGGTATACCTCCCACACCATCCACACCACCACCACCACCACAGGTATACCTCCCACACCATCCACACCACCACCACAGGTATACCTCCCACACCATCCACACCACCACCACAGGTATACCTCCCACACCATGCACACCACCACCACAGGTATACCTCCCACACCATCCCACACCACCACCACAGGTACCTCCCACACCATCCACACCACCACCACAGGTATACCTCCACACCACCACCACACACCACCACAGGTCCCACACCATCCACACCACCACCACAGGTATACCTCCCGCACCATCCACACCACCACCACAGGTATACCTCCCACACCATCCACACCACCACCACACCACCACAGGTACACCTCCCACACCATCCACACCACCACCACAGGTATACCTCCCACACCATCCACACCACCACCACAGGTATACCTCCCACACCATCCCACCACCACCACAGGTATACCTCCCGCACCATCCACACCACCACCACAGGTATACCTCCCACACCATCCACACCACCACCACAGGTATACCTCCCGCACCATCCACACCACCACCACAGGTATACCTCCACACCATCCACACCACCACCACAGGTATACCTCCCACACCATCCACACCACCACCACAGGTATACCTCCCACACCATCCACACCACCACCACAGGTATACCTCCCACACCATCCACACCACCACCACAGGTATACCTCCCACACCATCCACACCACCACCACAGGTATACCTCCCACCCATCCACCACCACCACAGGTATACCTCCCACACCATCCACACCACCACCACAGGTATACCTCCCACACCATCCACACCACCACCACAGGTATACCTCCCACACCATCCACACCACCACCACAGGTATACCTCCCACACCATCCACACCACCACCACAGGTATACCACCAACACCCCACACCTCCCCACACCACCACCACAGGTATACCTCCCACAGGTACCCCCACACCACCACCACAGGTATACCTCCCACACCATCCCCACCACCACCACAGGTATACCTCCCACACCATCCACACACACCACCACAGGTATACCTCCCACACCATCCACACCTCCCACCACACCACCACCACAGGTATACCTCCCACCACCATCCACACCACCACCACAGGTATACCTCCCACACCATCCACACCACCACCACAGGTATACCTCCCCACCATCCACACCACCACCACAGGTACCACCTCCCACACCATCCACACCACCACCACAGGTATACCTCCCACACCATCCACACCACCACCACAGGTATACCTCCCACACCATCCACACCACCACCACAGGTATACCTCCCACACCATCCACACCACCACCACAGGTATACCTCCCACACCATCCACACCACCACCACAGGTATACCTCCCACACCATCCACACCACCACCACAGGTATACCTCCCACACCACCACACCACCACCACAGGTATACCTCCCACACCATCCACACCACCACCACAGGTATACCTCACCACCACCACATCCCCACACCACCACCACAGGTATACCTCCCACACCATCCACACCACCACCACAGGTATACCTCCCACACCATCCACACCACCACCCACAGGTATACCTCCCACACCATCCACACCACCACCACAGGTATACCTCCCACACCATCCCACCACCACCACAGGTATCCCACACCTCCCACCACCACCTCCCACCATCCCACCACCACAGGTATACCTCCCACACCACCACACCACCACCACAGGTATACCCCCACACCATCCCACCACCACCACAGGTATACCTCCCACACCACCCACCACCACCACAGGTACCTCCCACACCTCACCACCACCCACAGGTATACCTCCCACACCTCCCCACCACCACCACAGGTATACCTCCCACACCATCCCACCACCACCACAGGTATACCTCCCACACCATCCACACCACCACCACAGGTATACCTCCCACACCATCCACACCACCACCACAGGTATACCTCCCACACCACCACCACCACCACAGGTATCCCACACCTCCCACACACATACCTCCCACACCATCCACACCACCACCACAGGTATACCTCCCACACCATCCACACCACCACCACAGGTATACCTCCCCACATCCACACCACCACCCACCACACCACCACCACAGGTATACCTCCCACACCATCCACACCACCACCACAGGTATACCTCCCACACCATCCCACACCACCACCACAGGTATACCTCCCACACCATCCCACCACCACCACAGGTATACCTCCCACACCATCCACACCCACCACAGGTATACCTCCCACACCATCCACACCACCACCACAGGTATACCTCCCACACACATCCCCACACCACCACCACAGGTATACCTCCAACACCATCCACACCACCACCACCACAGGTATACCTCCCACACCATCCACACCACCACCACAGGTATACCTCCCACACCATCCACACCACCACCACAGGTATACCTCCCACACCATCCACACCACCACCACAGGTATACCTCCCACACCATCCACACCACCACCACAGGTATACCTCCCACACCATCCACACCACCACCACAGGTATACCTCCCACACCATCCACACCACCACCACAGGTATACCTCCCACACCATCCACACCACCACCACAGGTATACCTCCCACACCATCCACACCACCACCACAGGTATACCTCCCACACCATCCACACCACCACCACAGGTATACCTCCCACACCATCCACACCACCACCACAGGTATACCTCCCACACCATCCACACCACCACCACAGGTATACCTCCCACACCATCCACCACACCACCACAGGTATACCTCCCACACCATCCACACCACCACCACCACAGGTATACCTCCCACACCATCCACACCACCACCACAGGTATACCTCCCACACCATCCACACCACCACCACAGGTATACCACACCACCACCACAGGTATCCCCACACCACCACCACCACAGGTATACCTCCCACACCATCCACACCACCACCACCACAGGTATACCTCCCACACCATCCACACCACCACCCACAGGTATACCTCCCACACCATCCACACCACCACCACAGGTATACCTCCCACACCATCCACACCACCACCACAGGTATACCTCCCACACCATCCACACCACCACCACAGGTATACCTCCCACACCATCCACACCACCACCACAGGTATACCTCCCACACCATCCACACCACCACCACAGGTATACCTCCCACACCATCCACACCACCACCACAGGTACCCCACAACACCCACTCCCACACCACCTCCCACACCATCCACACCACCACCACAGGTATACCTCCCACACCATCCACACCACCACCACAGGTACCTCCCACACCATCCACACCACCACCACAGGTATACCTCCCACACCCACACCACCACCACAGGTATACCTACCTCCACACCACCACCACAGGTATACCTCACCACCACCACCACCACAGGTATACCTCCCACACCATCCACACCACCACCACAGGTATACCTCCCACACCATCCACACCACCACCACAGGTATACCTCCCACACCATCCACACCACCACCACAGGTATACCTCCCACACCATCCACACCACCACCACAGGTATACCTCCCACACCATCCACACCACCACCACAGGTATACCTCCCACACCATCCACACCACCACCACAGGTATACCTCACCACACCACATACCTCCCACACCACCACCACAGGTATACCTCCCACACCATCCACACCACCACCACAGGTATACCTCCCACACCATCCACACCACCACACAGGTATACCTCCCACACCATCCACACCACCACCACAGGTATACCTCCCACACCATCCCACCACCACCACAGGTATACCTCCCCATCCATCCACCACCACCACAGGTATACCTCCCACACCATCCACACCACCACCACAGGTATACCTCCCACACCATCCACACCACCACCACAGGTATACCTCCCACACCATCCACACCACCACCACAGGTATACCTCACCACCACCACAGGTATACCTCCCACACCACCACCACCACAGGTATACCTCCCACACCATCCACACCACCACCACAGGTATACCTCCCACACCATCCACACCACCACCCACAGGTATACCTCCCACACCATCCACACCACCACCACAGGTATACCTCCCACACCATCCACACCACCACCACAGGTATACCTCCCACACCATCCACACCACCACCACAGGTATACCTCCCACACCATCCACACCACCACCACAGGTATACCTCCCACACCATCCACACCACCACCACAGGTATACCTCCCACACCATCCACACCCACCACCACCACAGGTATACCTCCCACACCATCCACACCACCACCACAGGTATACCTCCCACACCATCCACACCACCACCACAGGTATACCTCCCACACCATCCACACCACCACCACAGGTATACCTCCCACACCATCCACACCACCACCACAGGTATACCTCCCACACCATCCACACCACCACCACAGGTATACCTCCCACACCACCACCACACCACCACCACAGGTATACCTCCCACACCATCCACACCACCACCACAGGTATACCTCCCACACCATCCACACCACCACCACAGGTATACCTCCCACACCATCCACACCACCACCACAGGTATACCTCCCACACCATCCACACCACCACCACAGGTATACCTCCCACACCATCCACACCACCACCACAGGTATACCTCCCACACCACACACCACCACCACAGGTATACCTCCCACACCATCCACACCACCACCACAGGTACCTCCCACACCTCCCACCACCACCACCACAGGTATACCTCCCACACCATCCACACCACCACCACAGGTATACCTCCCACACCATCCACACCACCACCACCTCCCACACCTCCCACACACACCTCCCACCACACCACCACCACAGGTATACCTCCCACACCATCCACACCACCACCACAGGTATACCTCCCACACCATCCACACCACCACCACAGGTATACCTCCCACACCACACACCACCACCACACCACACCATCCACACCACACCACCACAGGTATACCTCCCACACCATCCACACCACCACCACAGGTACCTCCCACACCTCCCACACCATCCACAGGTATACCTCCCCACCACACCACCACAGGTATACCTCCCACACCATCCACACCACCACCACAGGTATACCTCCCACACCATCCCACCACCACCACCACAGGTATACCTCCCACCCACCACCACCACAGGTACCTCCCACACCTCCCACCACCATCCACACCACCACCACAGGTCCCACACCATCCACACCACCCCACAGGTATACCTCCCACACCACCACCACCACCACAGGTACCTCCCACACCTCCCACACCACCACCACAGGTATACCTCCCACACCACCACACCACCACCACAGGTATACCTCCCACACCATCCACACCACCACCACAGGTATACCTCCCACACCATCCACACCACCCACCACAGGTATACCTCCCACACCATCCACACCACCACCACAGGTATACCTCCCACACCATCCACCACCACCACCACAGGTATACCTCCCACACCATCCACACCACCACCACAGGTATACCTCCCACACCATCCACACCACCATCCACACCACCACCACACCACCACCACAGGTATACCTCCCACACCATCCACACCACCACCACAGGTATACCTCCCACACCACCACCACCACAGGTATACCTCCCACACCATCCACACCACCACAGGTACACCTCCCACCACCACCTCCCACCACCACCACCACCACAGGTATACCTCCCACACCATCCCACACCATCCACACCACCACCACAGGTATACCTCCCACACCATCCACACCACCACCACAGGTATACCTCCCACACCATCCCCACCACCACCACCACAGGTATACCTCCCACACCATCCACACCACCACCACAGGTATACCTCCCACACCATCCACACCACCACCACAGGTATACCTCCCACACCATCCACACCACCACCACAGGTATACCTCCCACACCATCCACACCACCACCACAGGTATACCTCCCACACCATCCACACCACCACCACAGGTATACCTCCCACACCATCCACACCACCACCACCACAGGTATACCTCCCACACCATCCACACCACCACCACAGGTATACCTCCCACACCATCCACACCACCACCACAGGTATACCTCCCACACCATCCACACCACCACCACAGGTATACCTCCCACACCATCCACACCACCACCACAGGTATACCTCCCACACCATCCACACCACCACCACAGGTATACCTCCCACACCATCCACACCACCACCACAGGTATACCTCCCACCATCCACCCACCACCACAGGTATACCTCCCACACCCACCACCACCACAGGTATACCTCCCACACCATCCACACCACCACCACAGGTATACCTCCCACACCATCCACACCACCACCACAGTATACCTCCCACACCCACACCACCACCACACCTCCCACCATCCACCACCACCACAGGTATACCTCCCACACCATCCACACCACCACCACAGGTATACCTCCCACACCATCCACACCACCACCACAGGTATACCTCCCACACCATCCACACCACCACCACAGGTATACCTCCCACACCAACCACACCACCACCACAGGTATACCTCCCACACCATCCACACCACCACCACAGGTATACCTCCCACACCTCCCACACCACCCAGGTATACCTCCCACACCACCACCACCACAGGTATACCTCCCACACCATCCACACCACCACCACAGGTATACCTCCCACACCATCCACACCACCACCACAGGTATACCTCCCACACCATCCACACCACCACCACAGGTATACCTCCCACACCATCCCACACCACCACCACAGGTATACCTCCCACACCATCCACACCACCACCACAGGTATACCTCCCACACACCACCACCACCACCTCCCACAGGTATACCTCACCACACCATCCACACCACCACCACAGGTATACCTCCCACACCATCCACACCACCACCACAGGTATACCTCCCACACCATCACACACCACCACCACAGGTATACCTCCCACACCATCCACACCACCACCACAGGTATACCTCCCACACCACCACCACCACAGGTATACCTCCCACACCATCCACACCACCACCACAGGTATACCTCACCACCACCACACCTCCCCACACCACCACCACAGGTATACCTCACCATCCACACCACCACCACAGGTATACCTCCCACACACATCCACACCACCACCACAGGTATACCTCCCCATCCCACCACCACCACAGGTATACCTCCCACACCATCCACACCACCACCACAGGTATACCTCCCACCACCATCCCCACACCACCACCACAGGTATACCTCCCCACACCACCACCACCACCACAGGTATACCTCCCACACCATCCACACCACCACCACAGGTATACCTCCCACACCATCCACACCACCACCACAGGTACCTACCTCCACACCACCACCACAGGTATACCTCCCACACCACACCACCACCACAGGTATACCTCCCACCACCCACCTCCCCACCACCACCACCACAGGTATACCTCCCACACCATCCACACCACCACCACAGGTATACCTCCCACACCATCCACACCACCACCACAGGTATACCTCCCACACCACCACCACCAGGTATACCTCCCACACCATCCACACCACCACCACAGGTATACCTCCCACACCACCACCACCACAGGTATACCTCCCACACCATCCACACCACCACCCACACACCATCCACACCACCACCACAGGTATACCATCCCACCACCACCACAGGTATACCTCCCACACCATCCACCACCACAGGTATACCTCCCACACCATCCACACCACCACCACAGGTATACCTCCCACACCACCACCCACACCACCACCACAGGTATACCTCCCACACCATCCACACCACCACCACAGGTATACCTCCCACACCATCCACACCACCACCACAGGTATACCTCCCACCACATCCACACCACCTCCCACAGGTATACCTCCCACACCATCCACACCACCACCACAGGTATACCTCCCACACCATCCACACCACCACCACAGGTATACCTCCCACACCTCCCACACACACCTCCCACACCACCACCCACAGGTATACCTCCCACACCCACCCACCACCACAGGTATACCTCCCACACCATCCACACCACCACCACAGGTATACCTCCCACACCATCCACACCACCACCACAGGTATACCTCCCACACCATCCACACCACCACCACAGGTATACCTCCCACACCATCCACACCACCACCACAGGTATACCTCCCACACCATCCACACCACCACCACAGGTATACCTCCCACACCATCCACACCACCACCACAGGTATACCTCCCACACCATCCACACCACCACCACAGGTATACCTCCCACACCATCCACACCACCACCACAGGTATACCTCCCCACCACCACCACCCACAGGTATACCTCCCACACCATCCCACCACCACACAGGTATACCTCCCCACACCACCACCACAGGTACCTCCCACACCATCACCACCACCACAGGTATACCTCCATCCCACCACCACCACAGGTATACCTCCCACACCATCCACACCACCACCACAGGTATACCTCCCACACCATCCACACCACCACCACAGGTATACCTCCCACACCATCCACACCACCACCACAGGTATACCTCCCACACCATCCACACCACCACCACAGGTATACCTCCCACACCATCCACACCACCACCACAGGTATACCTCCACACCCACACCATCCACACCACCCACACCACCACCACAGGTATACCTCCCCACACCATCCACACCACCACCACAGGTATACCTCCCACACCATCCACACCACCACCACAGGTATACCTCCCACACCATCCACACCACCACCACAGGTATACCTCCCACACCATCCACACCACCACCACAGGTATACCTCCCACACCATCCACACCACCACCACAGGTATACACCACCACCACAGGTATACCTCCCACACCATCCACACCACCACCACAGGTATACCTCCCACACCATCCACACCACCACCACAGGTATACCTCCCACACCATCCACACCACCACCACAGGTATACCTCCCACACCATCCACACCACCACCACAGGTATACCTCCCACACCATCCACACCACCACCACAGGTATACCTCCCACACCATCCACACCACCACCACAGGTATACCTCCCACACCATCCACACCACCACCACAGGTATACCTCCCACACCATCCCACCACCACCACAGGTATACCTCCCACACCATCCACACCACCACCACAGGTACCTCCCACACCATCCACACCACCACCACCACACCACCACCACCACAGGTATACCTCCCACACCATCCACACCACCACCACAGGTATACCTCCCACACCATCCACACCACCACCACAGGTATACCTCCCACACCATCCACACCACCACCACAGGTATACCTCCCCACATCCACACCACCACCACCTCCCACAGGTATACCTCCCACACCATCCACACCACCACCACAGGTATACCTCCCACACCATCCACACCACCACCACAGGTATACCTCCCACACCACCACCACCACAGGTATACCTCCCACACCATCCACACCACCACCACAGGTATACCTCCCACACCACCACCACCACAGGTATACCTCCCACACCATCCACACCACCACCACAGGTATACCTCCCACACCACCACCACCACAGGTATACCTCCCACACCATCCACACCACCACCACAGGTATACCTCCCGCACCATCCACACCACCACCACAGGTATACCTCCCACACCATCCACACCACCACCACAGGTATACCTCCCACACCATCCACACCACCACCACAGGTATACCTCCCACACCATCCACACCACCACCACAGGTATACCTCCCACACCACCACCACCACAGGTATACCTCCCGCACCATCCACACCACCACCACAGGTATACCTCCCGCACCATCCACACCGCCACCACAGGTATACCTCCCACACCATCCACACCACCACCACAGGTATACCTCCCACACCATCCACACCACCACCACAGGTATACCTCCCACACCATCCACACCACCACCACAGGTATACCTCCCGCACCATCCACACCACCACAGGTATACCTCCCACACCATCCACACCACCACCACAGGTATACCTCCCGCACCATCCACACCACCACAGGTATACCTCCCACACCATCCACACCACCACCACAGGTATACCTCCCGCACCATCCACACCGCCACCACAGGTATACCTCCCGCACCATCCACACCGCCACCACAGGTATACCTCCCACACCATCCACACCGCCACCACAGGTATACCTCCCGCACCATCCACACCACCACAGGTATACCTCCCACACCATCCACACCACCACCACAGGTATACCTCCCACACCATCCACACCACCACCACAGGTATACCTCCCGCACCATCCACACCACCACCACAGGTATACCTCCCGCACCATCCACACCGCCACCACAGGTATACCTCCCACACCATCCACACCGCCACCACAGGTATACCTCCCACACCATCCACACCGCCACCACAGGTATACCTCCCACACCATCCACACCGCCACCACAGGTATACCTCCCGCACCATCCACACCACCACCACAGGTATACCTCCCACACCATCCACACCACCACCACCACAGGTATACCTCCCACACCATCCACACCACCACCACAGGTATACCTCCCGCACCATCCACACCACCACCACAGGTATACCTCCCACACCATCCACACCACCACCACAGGTATACCTCCCACACCATCCACACCACCACAGGTATACCTCCCGCACCATCCACACCACCACCACAGGTATACCTCCCACACCATCCACACCACCACCACAGGTATACCTCCCACACCATCCACACCACCACCACAGGTATACCTCCCACACCATCCACACCACCACCACAGGTATACCTCCCACACCATCCACACCACCACCACAGGTATACCTCCCACACCATCCACACCACCACCACAGGTATACCTCCCACACCATCCACACCACCACCACAGGTATACCTCCCACACCATCCACACCACCACAGGTATACCTCCCACACCATCCACACCACCACCACAGGTATACCTCCCACACCATCCACACCACCACCACAGGTATACCTCCCACACCATCCACACCACCACCACAGGTATACCTCCCACACCATCCACACCACCACAGGTATACCTCCCGCACCATCCACACCACCACCACAGGTATACCTCCCACACCATCCACACCGCCACCACAGGTATACCTCCCGCACCATCCACACCACCACCACAGGTATACCTCCCACACCATCCACACCACCACCACCACAGGTATACCTCCCACACCATCCACACCACCAACACAGGTATACCTCCCACACCACCACCACCACAGGTATACCTCCCACACCATCCACACCACCACCACCACAGGTATACCTCCCACACCACCCACACCACCACCACCACAGGTATACCTCCCACACCATCCACACCACCACCACAACATCCACCTCATCCGCTTTACACCACAAAGATAATTCTCGTTTCCTACCGCATAGTTCAAAACAGTTCCATATAATTCTGAGAGTGGAGGTGGGGATGTAATCCAGTGCTCAGGAAGTGTTGTAATTAAAGTGTTGTTGTGGTGTTGTGGAGACTGGCGTTATAAAGAGCACCAACGGGTTGTCATATCTTAATATGTTGGGAAATAATATACTCTCATGGAAAAAAATCACAATTTTTGCTTTCTATAAAAGCTCATATATGGACTAAGAATAGTCACGTAGAGCTGAGGAAAAGAAAATATTACACTATGTGGGATTATCTTTGGCCATGAAATAAATGTAATATAAATTATGGACTTTTTTTAGGTGAATTAAGTCCAGTTCTCATGATAACATGCAAGGGGAAGGGAAGGGTACTGTCAGGGGTAAGCGCCAAGCCTTAATGACTATATAGCACTTGGAAGGGGGTCAGGATAAGGATTAGGGATGGGACGGCGGGAAGGAATTATGCGCTATAATTTGTGGACGGTCGGGGATTGAACGCCAACCTGCATGAAGCGAGACCGTCACTCTACCGTCGAGCCCAAGTGGCTGGACTGATAAAATGGAAGCATAACTGTAAATATATTTTCAAGTTGTGTTTGTTGTCTTCATCTGTCCTAAAGGAACGTCTGTAGGTGGCGTATGGCTTTGTTTGTATGGTAAAGTCTGACCATATTAAATATGGACACGAGGCTACGGCCCGTCTTGTCTGCCTCACCCTCTTATTATCAACATTATATGTCTGGTGGGCATTATGGAGCAGTTAATATGGATTGTTGCCGGGCCATATTGGTGACGGGGAGTGAGGCCTGTGTAGGAGTAGTGAGGAGGGAGGCAGGGGAGAGGTGAGAGAAGTGAGGGAGGGAGGGTGATCTGGAGGCAAGAGAGGTAAGGTAATTATCAGGAGAAAGCGGTGATCAAGTAACTATTAAATCGCTCTTGGGAACGAGGTATGGTTGTTGTTGTTAAAGATTCGCTACCTGGAACAAGAAGTTCCCAGTAACACGGGCTATGGTGAGCCCGTAGACGAGGTATGGGCTAACAACGAGGCTAAGGGAAGATTAGAGCACTGGGAAGAGGGTCAGGATTTGGGATGGGACGAGTGGAAAAAATGGTGCCCAAACACTTGAACGGTCGGGGGATTGAACGCCGACCTGCATGATGCGAGACCGTCGCTCTATACCGTCCAGCCCGAGTGGTTGAGAGGAAGAAAGGAATGGAATTAGGTGTCAGGGGTCAGGAATTAGAGGTCAGGTATTTGGGAGGAGGTATTTGGGTCACACAGGGCTCGGGATTATACGTCAGGTGTTAGGGAGTCAGGTATAAGGCGTCGACAGTCAGGGAACATGGTTCAGGTATCAGGTATGAGGAGTCACCATCTCCCTGACACCATTCCTCTCACAAATGGAGGTCACTATCGAGCACAAATACTCATTTGGATCCAATTACCTCGACAAATGTCTTGGGAAAGGAGGTGAGGAAGGATTGGAACTTCTCCAGTGGCTCTGGCAGGGATTGTAAGAGACCCTTATGATCTCTCCAATCATTTTTTATTGAAGGTGAGGAAGATGACGAAGGTGATTTGGTATGATTCGAATGTGTACATGGAGTACACGTGGGTCTGGAGACCAGAGGGGAGACAGTGTGGGTCTGGAGACCAGAGGGGAGACAGTGAGGGGTCTGGAGACCAGAGGGGAGACAGTGAGGGTCTGGAGACCAGAGGGGAGACAGTGAGGGTCTGGAGACCAGAGGGGAGACAGTGAGGGGTCTGGAGACCAGAGGGGAGACAGTGAGGGTCTGCAGACCAGAGGGGAGACAGTGGTGGTCTGGAGACCAGAGGGGAGACAGTGAGGGGTCTGGAGACCAGAGGGGAGACAGTGAGGGTCTGGAGACCAGAGGGGAGACAGTGGTGGTCTGGAGACCAGAGGGGAGACAGTGTGGGTCTGGAGACCAGAGGGGAGACAGTGGTGGTCTGGAGACCAGAGGGGAGACAGTGTGGGTCTGGAGAAAAGAGGGGAGACAGTGTGGGTCTGGAGACCAGAGGGGAGACAGTGTGGGTCTGGAGACCAGAGGGGAGACAGTGGTGGTCAGGAGACCAGAGGGGAGACAGTGTGGGTCTGGAGACCAGAGGAGAGACAGTGTGGGTCTGGAGACCAGAGGGGAGACAGTGTGGGTCTGGAGACCAGAGGGGAGACAGTGGTGGTCTGGAGACCAGAGGGGAGACAGTGTGGGTCTGGTGACCAGAGGGGAGACAGTGTGGGTCTGGAGACCAGAGGGGAGACAGTGTGGGTCTGGAGACCAGAGGGGAGACAGTGTGGGTCTGGAGACCAGAGGGGAGACAGTGTGGGTCTGGAGACCAGAGGGGAGACAGTGTGGGTCTGGAGACCAGAGGGGAGACAGTGTGGGTCTGGAGACCAGAGGGGAGACAGTGGTGGTCTGGAGACCAGAGGGGAGACAGTGTGGGTCTGGAGACCAGAGGGGAGACAGTGTGGGTCTGGAGACCAGAGGGGAGACAGTGTGGGTCTGGAGACCAGAGGGGAGACAGTGTGGGTCTGGAGACCAGAGGGGAGACAGTGAGGGGTCTGGAGACCAGAGGGGAGACAGTGAGGGTCTGGAGACCAGAGGGGAGACAGTGTGGGTCTGGAGACCAGAGGGGAGACAGTGTGGGTCTGGAGACCAGAGGGGAGACAGTGTGGGTCTGGAGACCAGAGGGGAGACAGTGTGGGTCTGGAGACCAGAGGGGAGACAGTGAGGGTCTGGAGACCAGAGGGGAGACAGTGTGGGTCTGGAGACCAGAGGGGAGACAGTGTGGGTCTGGAGACCAGAGGGGAGACTGTGTGGGTCTGGAGACCAGAGGGGAGACAGTGTGGGTCTGGAGACCAGAGGGGAGACAGTGAGGGTCTGGAGACCAGAGGGGAGACAGTGAGGGTCTGGAGACCAGAGGGGAGACAGTGTGGGTCTGGAGACCAGAGGGGAGACAGTGTGGGTCTGGAGACCAGAGGGGAGACAGTGAGGGTCTGGAGACCAGAGGGGAGACAGTGTGGGTCTGGAGACCAGAGGGGAGACAGTGTGGGTCTGGAGACCAGAGGGGAGACAGTGTGGGTCTGGAGACCAGAGGGGAGACAGTGAGGGTCTGGAGACCAGAGGGGAGACAGTGTGGGTCTGGAGACCAGAGGGGAGACAGTGTGGGTCTGGAGACCAGAGGGGAGACTGTGTGGGTCTGGAGACCAGAGGGGAGACAGTGTGGGTCTGGAGACCAGAGGGGAGACAGTGAGGGTCTGGAGACCAGAGGGGAGACAGTGAGGGTCTGGAGACCAGAGGGGAGACAGTGTGGGTCTGGAGACCAGAGGGGAGACAGTGTGGGTCTGGAGACCAGAGGGGAGACAGTGAGGGTCTGGAGACCAGAGGGGAGACAGTGTGGGTCTGGAGACCAGAGGGGAGACAGTGTGGGTCTGGAGACTAGAGGGGAGACAGTGTGGGTCTGGAGACCAGAGGGGAGACAGTGTGGGTCTGGAGACCAGAGGGGAGACAGTGGGGTCTGGAGACCAGAGGGGAGACAGTGGGGTCTGGAGACCAGAGGGGAGACAGTGAGGGTCTGGAGACCAGAGGGGAGACAGTGTGGGTCTGGAGACCAGAGGGGAGACAGTGAGGGCTCTGGAGACCAGAGGGGAGACAGTGAGGGTCTGGAGACCAGAGGGGAGACAGTGGGGGTCTGGAGACCAGAGGGGAGACAGTGTGGGTCTGGAGACCAGAGGGGAGACAGTGTGGGTCTGGAGACCAGAGGGGAGACAGTGGGGTCTGGAGACCAGAGGGGAGACAGTGGGGTCTGGAGACCAGAGGGGAGACAGTGTGGGTCTGGAGACCAGAGGGGAGACAGTGTGGGTCAGGAGACCAGACGGGAGACACTGTGGGTCTGGAGACCAGAGGGGAGACAGTGTGGGTCTGGAGACCAGAGGGGAGACAGTGTGGGTCTGGAGACCAGAGGGGAGACAGTGGGGTCTGGAGACCAGAGGGGAGACAGTGGGGTCTGGAGACCAGAGGGAAGACAGTGGGGGTCAGGAGACCAGAGGGGAGACAGTGTGGGTCTGGAGACCAGAGGGGAGACAGTGGGGTCTGGAGACCAGAGGGGAGACAGTGTGGGTCTGGAGACCAGAGGGGAGACAGTGTGGGTCTGGAGACCAGAGGGGAGACAGTGTGGGTCTGGAGACCAGAGGGGAGACAGTGGGGTCTGGAGACCAGAGGGGAGACAGTGGGGTCTGGAGACCAGAGGGAAGACAGTGGGGGTCAGGAGACCAGAGGGGAGACAGTGTGGGTCTGGAGACCAGAGGGGAGACAGTGGGGTCTGGAGACCAGAGGGGAGACAGTGTGGGTCTGGAGACCAGAGGGGAGACAGTGTGGGTCTGGAGACCAGAGGGGAGACAGTGTGGGTCTGGAGACCAGAGGGGAGACAGTGTGGGTCTGGAGACCAGAGGGGAGACAGTGTGGGTCAGGAGACCAGAGGGGAGACAGTGGGGGAGAGAGACCTGGTCACAACCATCAGGTCACTGGGTGTCGAGGAGGACCTCTGGTCAGGAGGTTGCAGTGCCACTCCGAGACTGTTCCTGCAGCTGCTCCCGACAACGTAAATAATGTAATTGGCACCAGTGAGGGTGGTTAGTGGTGTTGGGAGGGAGGTGTGGTAGAGGCACCGTGGCTCACTGTGGCTCTCTCACCCCTGGCTCACTGTGACCCTCTCACCTGGCTCACTGTGACTCTCTCACCTGGCTCACTGTGGCTCTCTCACCTGGCTCACTGTGGCTCTCTCACCTGGCTCACTGTGGCTCTCTCACCTGGCTCACTGTGGCTCTCTCACCTGGCTCACTGTGGCTCTCTCACCTGGCTCACTGTGGCTCTCTCACCGTGGCTCACTGTGGCTCTCTCACCTGGCTCACTGTGGCTCTCTCACCTGGCTCACTGTGGCTCTCTCACCTGGCTCACTGTGGCTCTCTCACCTGGCTCACTGTGGCTCTCTCACCTGGCTCACTGTGGCTCTCTCACCTGGCTCACTGTGGCTCTGGGACCTGGCTCACTGTGGCTCTCTCACCTGGCTCACTGTGGCTCTCTCACCTGGCTCACTGTGGCTCTCTGACCTGGCTCACTGTGGCTCTCTCACCTGGCTCACTGTGGCTCTGGGACCTGGCTCACTGTGGCTCTCACCTGGCTCACTGTGGCTCTGGGACCTGGCTCACTGTGGCTCTGGGACCTGGCTCACTGTGGCTCTCTCACCTGGCTCACTGTGGCTCTCTCACCTGGCTCACTGTGGCTCTCTCACCTGGCTCACTGTGGCTCTCTCACCTGGCTCACTGTGGCTCTGGGACCTGGCTCACTGTGGCTCTCTCACCTGGCTCACTGTGGCTCTGGGACCTGGCTCACTGTGGCTCTGGGACCTGGCTCACTGTGGCTCTCTCACCTGGCTCACTGTGGCTCTCTGACCTGGCTCACTGTGGCTCTCTGACCTGGCTCACTGTGGCTCTCACCTGGCTCACTGTGGCTCTGGGACCTGGCTCACTGTGGCTCTCTCACCTGGCTCACTGTGGCTCTCTCACCTGGCTCACTGTGGCTCTGGGACCTGGCTCACTGTGGCTATCTCACCTGGCTCACTGTGGCTCTCTCACCTGGCTCACTGTGGCTCTCTGACCTGGCTCACTGTGGCTCTCTGACCTGGCTCACTGTGGCTCTCTCACCTGGCTCACTGTGGCTCTCTCACCTGGCTCACTGTGGCTCTCTCACCTGGCTCACTGTGGCTCTCTCACCTGGCTCACTGTGGCTCTCTCACCTGGCTCACTGTGGCTCTCTCACCTGGCTCACTGTGGCTCTCTCACCTGGCTCACTGTGGCTCTGGGACCTGGCTCACTGTGGCTCTCTCACCTGGCTCACTGTGGCTCTCTCACCTGGCTCACTGTGGCTCTCTCACCTGGCTCACTGTGGCTCTCTCACCTGGCTCACTGTGGCTCTCTCACCTGGCTCACTGTGGCTCTCTCACCTGGCTCACTGTGGCTCTCTCACCTGGCTCACTGTGGCTCTGGGACCTGGCTCACTGTGGCTCTCTCACCTGGCTCACTGTGGCTCTCTGACCTGGCTCACTGTGGCTCTCTGACCTGGCTCACTGTGGCTCTCTCACCTGGCTCACTGTGGCTCTCTCACCTGGCTCACTGTGGCTCTCTCACCTGGCTCACTGTGGCTCTCTCACCTGGCTCACTGTGGCTCTCTCACCTGGCTCACTGTGGCTCTCTCACCTGGCTCACTGTGGCTCTCTCACCTGGCTCACTGTGGCTCTCTCACCTGGCTCACTGTGGCTCTCTCACCTGGCTCACTGTGGCTCTCTCACCTGGCTCACTGTGGCTCTCTGACCTGGCTCACTGTGGCTCTCTCACCTGGCTCACTGTGGCTCTCTGACCTGGCTCACTGTGGCTCTCTGACCTGGCTCACTGTGGCTCTCTCACCTGGCTCACTGTGGCTCTGGGACCTGGCTCACTGTGGCTCTCTCACCTGGCTCACTGTGGCTCTCTGACCTGGCTCACTGTGGCTCTCTGACCTGGCTCACTGTGGCTCTGGGACCTGGCTCACTGTGGCTCTGGGACCTGGCTCACTGTGGCTCTCTCACCTGGCTCACTGTGGCTCTCTCACCTGGCTCACTGTGGCTCTCTCACCTGGCTCACTGTGGCTCTCTCACCCCTGGCACCTGGTGAAGGAGCAACACTCACAAGGAAGGAGGAGGAGGAAGTAAGGATACAGCTAGCATCACTGGATGTAACTAACGCTACTGGACCTGATAGAGTATCACCGTGGGTGATAAGAGAAGCAGCACAGACCCTCAGCATACCTCTAGCACTAATATATGATGAGTCACTTACACAGGGGGAATTGCCCAGCTGCTGGAAGAAGGCTAATGTGGTGTCTATCTACAAGAAAGAAGATAGAGAAGACGTACTTAACTACAGATCAGTGTCGCTTTCAAGCATTCCTTGCAAAGTACTTGAAAGAATGATGAATTTAAGACTAGTTGTACACCTAGAAAGAATTGAGTTTATAAATAAGCAACATCATGGCTTTCGAGTAGGGAAACCGTGCTTACGAATCTCCTGGTGTTTTATGATAAGGTAACGAAAATAAGGCAAGACAGAGAAGGATGGGCAGATTGCATATTTCTAGACTGCCAAAAAGCCTTTGATACAGTACCCCACAGGACGCTACTATACAAACTTGTGAGGCAGGCGGCAGTAGGCGGCAACGTATTAACATGGGTAAAGAATTACCTGACAGAATTACCTGTCAGAGAGTGACAGTGAGGGGAGACGGGTCGGACTGGTGTAGAGTAACAAGCGGGGTACCTCAAGGATCACTCCTGGGACCTATACTATTCCTCATTTATGTAAATGACTTGACTGCAGGAGTCAACCTGAATGATCAAGTCACCTCTATAAGTTTACTATGGAGACTAAAATTGATAAATGTTTGCCATTCTTAGATATACTTACTCATAGGGAAGACTTCACTAACGTTTAGTGTTTACAGAAAGTCTTCGAATAATTGATCATATGTATATTATTCCTCAGGGCATAGATACAATGTGAAACAATCTACTTTTTCCTCAATGTATCTAAGAGCTCTTCGGGATGTTAGTCCAGAACTCTTAGATGAAGAGTTTAAGAATATTGATTCTCTTGGTCTCAAGCTTTGTTACCCACTGAGTATTTTTGATGTTTGTCGTAGCAAAGCACGTCGTACATATTATAATAAAATATGCAGTGAAAAAATTTGCACAAAAAATGTGTTATGTTTACCATATTTCTCTGGGTGTGAAAATATTGTTAAGGCCTTGAAACTTTTTGATATACATGTATTGTTTAATTACGAAAATACTGTTGGAAAACTGTAAGTTAGAAACAGTCCTCGTAGTGATAATTGTGTCATTTATAAAATACCTGGTAAAGACTGTAATAATTTCTATGTTGGGCAAACATCTAAAGATTTGAAATTTCAAATTTCAACACATAAATACTCTGTAAGACATGGCCAATTGTCTAATGCTTTGTTTGTTCACTTGTCAGAAGATGCTCACCAAATTGATTGGGAGATGGCTTCTTCAATAACGAATTGTAAAAGAACTTTCAATAGGAACATAATTGAATCTGCTTTAATACAGATTACAAAATCATGTAATTTGAACATTAGCAGAGGTTTGTATAGTTTAGATCCATTTTTGATTGATCAGTTAAAGGGCGATTTGAGTAGGATCATTGATTCTCCTTTGTTTCACTAATAGCGTGTTAATATCCACTATCTCATTAAGTCTCTATTAATATACACTATCCCATTAAAGACATTACAACGTTGACCAGACCACACACTAGAAGTTGAGGGACGACGACGTTTCGGTCCGTCCTGGACCATTCTCAAGTCGATTCTCAAGTCGAAAATGGACATTACAACATAAGAATGAGAGTAACTGCAGAAGGCCTATTGGCCTTCTGCAGTTACTCTCATTCTTACTGCGTTACTATTCTGCATAAATTATTGACTTTGTTGTGTTAGTTTAGGTTAGGTTAGGTTAGGTAGGGTTGGCTAGGTTCGGTCAGATATCTACGTTAGTTTTAACTCAAAATAAAAAAAAAAATAACTCATACATAATGAAATGGATAGCTTTATCATTTCTTAAGAAAAAAATAGAAAAATATAGGCAAATCGGGCCTTGCATAGTAGGCCGAGTACTACGTTCTGGGTACTAGGTACATATATATATATATATATATATATATATATATATATATATATATATATATATATATATATATATATATATATATATATATATATATATATATATATATATATATGTCGTACCTAATAGCCAGAACGCACTTCTCAGCCTACTATTCAAGGCCCGATTTGCCTAATAAGCCAAGTTTTCATGAATTAATGTTTTTTCGTCTACCTAACCTACCTAACCTAACCTAACCTAGCTTTTTTTGGCTACCTAACCTAACCTTACCTATAAATATAGGTTAGGTTTGGTTAGGTAGGGTTGGTTAGGTTCGGTCATATATCTACGTTAATTTTAACTCCAATAAAAAAAATTGACCTCATACATAGAGAAAAGGGTTGCTTTATCATTTCATAAGAAAAAAATTATAGTAAATATATTAATTCAGGAAAACTTGGCTTATTAGGCAAATCGGGCCTTGAATAGTAGGCTGAGAAGTGAGTTCTGGCTACTAGGTACGACATATATATATATATATATATATATATATATATATATATATATATATATATATATATATATATATATATATATATATATATATATATATATATATAGGTTGATACAAAAATAATAATGCAAAAAGGTGCTTAAAGGTTATGGATCTCTTGAAAAACACAACAATGGGAAACATTGATGAATGTCACAGACGGGTTCGATCATTGTTGCAAGTCAAACACTTCTTCGAATTCCTCTGAAGTTGGACTAGTGCCCAAGACGCAACAGGCATTTTCCCTCTGAATCGCAACACTGAGGCGCTGGAACAAGAAACTTTTTGCTCTCTGGTCTTTTGTAGCGTTGATCAATTTGTCCCCCAATTCCTTCAGGAACTTCAATGCACATTTTCCCCACGAACCGAGGGTCTCCGAGCCGATCGGAACAAAGCTGTAGCAGTGTGCTAGACCTCTGTATTTAATAATTTTCTGCGATTCCCTGAAAGAAGCAGCACCACCGCTTTCACGTGTGCTGTAGTGGAGGTAGGTACTGGCCAGTGTGGCAGCGCACGTGTAGTCCCATACCACTTGCTTACCATCCTTCCAAGGTAGCAAGGTGACCCCATCAGGGCGCTTCTGAGGGTCGTTAGGTCTGGATAAGTGTGGTTCTCTTTGTGCCGGGCAGCGGGCTGTGGCGAGGCTCCTCTTGATGATGTCGTTGACTTCTTCATGTCTTGCAATTTTACCCTGTGATTTACGACATACCAGACCATGACGACCATATTGGTCTGCCATCGCAGTTCCGCAGATGCACCTATGTTCGGTGAGGATCGGGGCGGCAAGGCGAAGGGCAACTCCAATGCGGAGAGCGTCATGACTGAGGCGAGTTCCCAGGGCTGCATTGGGCACAGCAAATAAAAAATCCCCGGCGTGGGGTGCTGTTACCGCTAGGAGGCGGGCTTTGTTTTCAGCATCAGCGTTGTCAATCATTGCTGTGACAGTCTTTTCCATTATGGGGCTATCCCAGTGGGCCTGCTTGTGGTCTTTTGGGACTTGTGGTCGGGGTTGAGGGTATGCAATGGTGTCCCATTGTCTGGCTGCTTCGATGAACGTAGATATATGACCGAACCTAACCTATCTTTATAGGTTTGGTTAGGTTAGGTAGCCGAAAAAGTTAGGTTAGGTTAGGTTAGGTAGGTTAGGTAGTCGAAAAAACATTAATTCATGAAAACTTGGCTTATTAGGCAAATCGGGCCTTGCATAGTAGGCCAAAAAGTGAGTTCTGGCTACTAGGTACGACATATATATATATATATATATATATATATATATATATATATATATATATATATATATATATATATATATATATATATATATATATATTATATATATATATATATATATGTATACAACCGCATTGAGAATATATATGACAAGGGTTATATGTTTGATGGGGTGAGAGGTTGGTGGTGGTGCGGGAGCAACACATCCTCTGAATTGCCAGTACGGTTTAATACTAAGTGTAATAATTACATTTTTTGACTGTCATACAAAGTACATTATTGCACTTACATTTATCTCCCCATTTATTCTCCTCGTTTTCTGTTAAGACTCAGAATTTAAGGATGAAGTTTTCTAGTTTAATATAGTAATCACAAATTTTAAATATGAGGAATTTCTTTTTCAGTATTATTAAACAATAGAGATTTTATACAAATTTTAAAATATCCTGAGTTACTTTACAATTTATTGAAATATTTTAGTTTTGCTTTATTTGTTTTATAAAACTGTAATATCATTATAGCTATAGGTTAAGTACTAAGTGTAATTAAGAAGCAATAAAATGCTTATCATCAAAAAGGTCGTGGTTAGGTTAGGGTTGAGGTTGGCTATTCAGCTTTTCAGGTAAACTCAAACATTCACAACATATTTGACATTCCGGTTTAATACCAAGTGAAAATAAGTACAATTCCTGACTGCTCGGAATAGTACATAATTAGACTTACTTGTGCTGTTACATTTACCTCCCCATACTTAGAGGACGGACTGGTGTGTGATGAGGTGGTAGTGGGGAGAGAGGAGGAAGGGGGAAGGAGGGAGGGGAAGGGAGATGGGGATAGAGGAGGAAGGTTGGGGGGAAGGGAGGGGGGGGGGGGGGAGTGGCGCCGAGGGCAACTGGCCATTGTAATGTAAGAAGCCTGTTCCACCCCCCAACCCCCCCACCCCCCCACCTGGGGGCCGTCTCTCCCTCCTGCCTCTTCTCTACTCTACTTCTGCCTCTTCTCTACGTCCTAACACTTCCCGTTTTCTTCAGAACACTCCCATGATTGTCCCCCCCCCCCCCCCACGTGTTAATTACAACAACCCCAGTCACTCACTCATTCCCAACTACATAGTTTATTGTTGTCAATTGTCGAGGCTTAACAACTGCAAACTTCTCCCTCTTGAGGAGAGGTAACGACCCCAGGACACCCCACACGACCCTCAGCACGACTACGGCCACTAATGTGTCGTGTATGATCTTCACACTCGAAGTGTTCTGGAGGAGTCGTGAGGAAGTGTGAGGATCACTCCAGGACCAATGTGGAGTAATGGCGTCGGGCCGGGGCGGTCGATATTGTGGCCGGGGTCATCTTTATACATGTATCTGGCCGGTCCTCGACGGCCTGATGGGCGCCGGTGGCAGATATTAGTGCGGCCGGATAGTATGCTCTTGTGCATGTTGAGGCTGTGGTGGCTATCATGGCTCTCTCTCTCACCCTCCCTGCCACGCCCCTCCACCCTCCCTGCCACGCCCCTCCACCCTCCCTGCCACGCCCCACCACCCTCCCTGCCACGCCCCTCCTCCACCACCCTCCCTGCCACGCCCCTCCACCACCACCCTCCCTGCCACGCCCCTCCACCACCACCCTCCCTGCCACGCCCCTCCACCACTACCCTCCCTGCCACGCCCCTCCACCACCCCCCTCCCTGCCACGCCCCTCCACCACCCCCCTCCCTGCCAGGCCCCTCCACCACCACCCTCCCTGCCACGCCCCTCCACCACCACCCTCCCTGCCACGCCCCTCCACCACCACCCTCCCTGCCACGCCCCTCCACCGCCCCTCCACCACCACCCTCCCTGCCACGCCCCTCCACCACCACCCTCCCTGCCACGCCCCTCCACAACCCCCCTCCCTGCCACGCCCCTCCACCACCCCCCTCCCTGCCACGCCCCTCCACCACCACCCTCCCTGCCACGCCCCTCCACCACCACCCTCCCTGCCACGCCCCTCCACCACCACCCTCCCTGCCACGCCCCTCCACCGCCCCTCCACCACCACCCTCCCTGCCACGCCCCTCCACCACCACCCTCCCTGCCACGCCCCTCCACCACCCCCCTCCCTGCCACGCCCCTCCACCACCACCCTCCCTGCCACGCCCCTCCTCCACCCCCCTCCCTGCCACGCCCCTCCACCACCCCCCTCCCTGCCACGCCCCTCCACCACCCCCCTCCCTGCCACTCACCTCCACCACCACCCTCCCTGCCACGCCCCTCCACCACCACCCTCCCTGCCACGCCCCTCCACCACCACCCTCCCTGCCACGCCCCTCCTCCAACCCCCTCCCTGCCACGCCCCTCCACCACCCCCCTCCCTGCCACGCCCCTCCACCACCACCCTCCCTGCCACGCCCCTCCTCCACCCCCCTCCCTGCCACGCCCCTCCACCACCACCCTCCCTGCCACGCCCCTCCACCACCACCCTCCCTGCCACGCCCCTCCCCCACCCCCTCCCTGCCACGCCCCTCCATCACCACCCTCCCTGCCACGCCCCTCCTCCACCCCCCTCCCTGCCACGCCACTCCACCACCACCCTCCCTGCCACGCCCCTCCACCACCACCCTCCCTGCCACGCCCCTCCTCCACCCTCCCTGCCACGCCCCTCCATCACCCTCCCTGCCACGCCCCTCCACCACCACCCTCCCTGCCACGCCCCTCCTCCACCCTCCCTGCCACGCCCCTCCATCACCCTCCCTGCCACGCCCCTCCACCACCACCCTCCCTGCCACGCCCCTCCACCACCACCCTCCCTGCCACGCCCCTCCACCACCACCCTTCCTGCCACGCCCCTCCACCACCACCCTCCCTGCCACGCCCCTCCACCACCACCCTCCCTGCCACGCCCCTCCACCACCACCCTCCCTGCCACGCCCCTCCTCCACCACCCTCCCTGCCACGCCCCTCCTCCACCACCCTCCCTGCCACGCCCCTCCACCACCACCCTCCCTGCCACGCCCCTCCACCACCACCCTCCCTGCCACGCCCCTCCACCACCACCCTCCCTGCCACGCCCCTCCACCACCACCCTCCCTGCCACGCCCCTCCACCACCCCCCTCCCTGCCACGCCCCTCCACCACCCCCCTCCCTGCCACGCCCCTCCACCACCACCCTCCCTGCCACGCCCCTCCACCACCACCCTCCCTGCCACGCCCCTCCACCACCACCCTCCCTGCCACGCCCCTCCACCACCACCCTCCCTGCCACGCCCCTCCACCACCACCCTCCCTGCCACGCCCCTCCACCACCACCCTCCCTGCCACGCCCCTCCACCGCCCCTCCACCACCACCCTCCCTGCCACGCCCCTCCACCACCACCCTCCCTGCCACGCCCCTCCACCACCCCCCCTCCCTGCCACGCCCCTCCACCACCACCCTCCCTGCCACGCCCCTCCTCCACCCCCCTCCCTGCCACGCCCCTCCACCACCACCCTCCCTGCCACGCCCCTCCACCACCCCCCCTCCCTGCCACGCCCCTCCACCACCACCCTCCCTGCCACGCCCCTCCACCACCACCCTCCCTGCCACGCCCCTCCTCCACCCCCCTCCCTGCCACGCCCCTCCATCACCCTCCCTGCCACGCCCCTCCACCCCCTCCATCACCACCCTCCCTGCCACGCCCCTCCACCACCCCCCTCCCTGCCACGCCCCTCCACCACCCCCCTCCCTGCCACGCCCCTCCACCACCCCCCTCCCTGCCACGCCCCTCCACCACCACCCTCCCTGCCACGCCCCTCCACATCACCCTCCCTGCCACGCCCCTCCACCACCACCCTCCCTGCCACGCCCCTCCACCACCCCCCTCCCTGCCATGCCCCTCCACCACCCCCCTCCCAGCCACGCCTCTCCACCACAACCCTCCCTGCCACGCCCCTCCACCACCACCCTCCCTGCCACGTCCCTCCACCACCCCCTCCCTGCCACGCCCCTCCACCACCACCCTCCCTGCCACGCCCCTCCACGTCACCCTCCCTCCCTGCCACGACCCTCCACCACCACCCTCCCTGCCACGCCCCTCCATCACCCCCCTCCCTGCCACGCCCCTCCACCACCCTCCCTCCCTGCCACGCCTCTCCACCACCACCCTCCCTGCCACGCCCCTCCACCACCACCCTCCCTGCCACGCCCCTCCACCACCCCCCTCCCTGCCACGCCCCTCCACCACCCTCCCTGCCACGCCTCTCTATCACCCTCCCTGCCACGCCCCTCCACCACCACCCTCCCTGCCACGCCCCTCCACCACCCTCCCTCCCTGCCACGCCCCTCCACCACCACCCTCCCAGCCACGCCCATCTACTACCCTCCCTGCCACGCCCCTCCACCACCACCCTCCCTGCCACGCCCCTCCACCACCACCCTCCCTGCCACGCCCCCCTCCACCACCACCCTCCCTGCCACGCCCCTCCACCACCCCCCTCCCTGCCACGCCCCTCCACCACCACCCTCCCTGCCACGCCCCTCCACCACCATCCTCCCTAGCCACGCCCCTCCACCACCCCCCTCCCTGCCACGCCCCTCCACCACCCTCCCTGCCACGCCTCTCCATCACCCTCCCTGCCACGCCCCTCCACCACCACCCTCCCTGCCACGCCCCTCCACCACCACCCTCCCTGCCACGCCCCTCCACCACCACCCTCCCTGCCACGCCCCTCCACCACCCCCCTCCCTGCCACGCCTCTCCACCACCACCCTCCCTACCACGCCCCTCCACCACCACCCTCCCTGCCACGCCCCTCCACCACCACCCTCCCTGCCACGCCCCTCCACCACCACCCTCCCTGCCACGCCTCTCCACCACCACCCTCCCTGCCACGCCCCTCCACCACCACCCTCCCTGCAACGCCCCTCCACCACCACCCTCCCTGCCACGCCCCTCCACCACCCCCCTCCCTGCCACGCCCCTCCACCACCCTCCCTGCCACGTCTCTCCATCACCCTCCCTGCCACGCCCCTCCACCACCACCCTCCCTGCCACGCCCCTCCACCACCCTCCCTCCCTGCCACGCCCCTCCACCACCCCCCCTCCCTGCCACGCCCCTCCACCACCACCCTCCCTGCCACGCCCCTCCACCACCACCCTCCCTGCCACGCCCCTCCACCACCACCCTCCCTGCCACGCCCCTCCTCCACCACCCTCCCTGCCACGCCCCTCCACCACCACCCTCCCTGCCACGCCCCTCCACCACCCTCCCTGCCACGCCTCTCCATCACCCTCCCTGCCACGCCCCTCCACCACCACCCTCCCTGCCACGCCCCTCCACCACCCTCCCTGCCACGCCCCTCCACCACCCTCCCTGCCACCAAGGCTGTGAGGCTGGCTGGGAGGCTGGCTGGGAGGCTGGCTGGGAGGCTGGCTGGGAGGCTGGCTGGGAGGCTGGGAGGCTGGTAGGCTGGCTGGGAGGCTAGCTGGGAGGCTGGCTGGGAGGCTGGCTGGAAGGCCTGGAGGCTTGGAGGCTGGCTGGGAGGCTGGGAGGCTTGGAGGCTGGCTGGGAGGCTTGGAGGCTGGCTGGGAGGCTGGGAGGCCTATATGCTGGCTGGGAGGCTGGCTGGGAGGCTGGCTGGGAGGCTGGCTGGGAGGCTGGGAGGCCTATATGCTGGCTGGGAGGCTGGCTGGGAGGCTGGCTGGGAGGCTGGGAAGCCTATATGCTGGCTGGGAGGCTTGCTGGAAGGCTGGGATGCTGGGAGGCTTGGAGCCTAGCTGGGAGGCTGGGAGGCTCGCTAGTAGGCTGGGAGGCTGGGAGGCTCGCTAGTAGGCTGGGAGGCTGGGAGGCTTGGAGGCTGGCTGGGAGGCTGGGAGGCTGGCTGGGAGGCTGGCTGAGAGGCTGGCTGGGAGGCTGGGAGGCTGGCTGGGAGGCTGGCTGGGAGGCTGGCTGGGAGGCTGGCTGGGAGGCTGGGAGGCTGGCTGGGAGGCTGGCTGAGAGGCTGGCTGAGAGGCTGGCTAGGAGGCTGGCTGCGAGGCCTGGAGGCTGGCTAGGAAGCTTGGAGGCTGGTTGGGAGGCTGGGAGGCTGGCTAGGAGGCTGGCTGGGAGCTGAGAGGCTGGCTGGGAGGCTGGCTGGGAGGCCTGGAGGCTGGGAGGCTGGGAGGCTGGCTGGGAGGCTGGCTAGGAGGCTGGGAGGTCTGGAGGCTGGGAGGCTGGGAGGCCTGGGGGCTGGGAGGCTGGCTAGGAGGCTGGCTGGGAGGCTGGGAGGCCTGCCGGGAGGCTGGGAGGCTGGCTGGGAGGCTGGCTGGGAGGCTGGCTGGGAGGCTTGGGAAGCTGGCTGGGAGGCTGGGAGGCTGGCTGGGAGGCTGGCTGGGAGGCTGGGAAGCTGGCTGGGAGGCTGGGAGGCTGGCTGGGAGGCTGGCTGAGAGGCTGGCTGGGAGGCTGGCTGGGAGGCTGGCTGGGAGGCTGGCTGGGAGGCTGGCTGGGAGGCTGGGAGGCTGGCTGGGAGGCTGGCTGAGAGGCTGGCTGAGAGGCTGGCTGAGAGGCTGGGAGGCTGGCTAGGAGGCTGGCTGCGAGGCCTGGAGGCTGGCTAGGAAGCTTGGAGGCTGGTTGGGAGGCTGGGAGGCTGGCTAGGAGGCTGGCTGGGAGCTGAGAGGCTGGCTGGGAGGCTGTTTGGGAGGCTGGGAGGCTGGGAGGCCTGCCGGGAGGCTGGGAGGCTGGCTGGGAGGCTGGCTGGGAGGCTGGGAGGCTGGGTGGGAGGCTGGCTGGGAGGCTGGTTGGGAGGCTTGCTGGGAGGCTGGCTGGGAGACTGGCTGGGAGGCTGGCTGGGAGGCTGGCTAGGAGGCTGGGTGGGAGGCTGGGAGGCTGGCTGGGAGGCTGTGAAGCTGGGAGGTATGCTGGGAGGCTGGCTGGGAGGCTGGGAGGCTGGCTGGCTGGGAGGCTGGCTGGGAAGCTGGGAGGCTGGCTGGCTGGGAGGCTGGCTGGGAGGCTAGGAGGCTGGCTGGGAGGCTGTGAGGCTGGGAGGCTGTGAGACTGGGAGGCTGGCTGGCTGGGAGGCTGGCTGGGAGGCTGGGAGGCTGGCTGGGAGGCCGTGAGGCTGTGAGGCTGGCTGGGAGGCTGGGAGGCTGGCTGGGAGGCTGTGAGGCTGGGAGGCTGGCTGGGAGGCTGTGAGGCTTGGAGGCTGGCTGGCTGGGAGGCTGGCTGGGAGGCTGGCTGGGAGGCTGGCTGGGAGGCTGTGAGGCTGGGAGGTTGGCTGGTAGGCTGGCTGGGAGGCTGTGAGGCTGGGAGGCTGGCTGGGAGGCTGGCTGTGAGGCTGGGAGGCTGTGAGGCTGGGAGGCTGGGAGGCCGTGAGGCTGGGAGGCTGGCTGGGAGGCTGGCTGTGAGGCTGGGAGGCTGGCTGGGAGGCTCGCTGTGAGGCTGGGAGGGAGGCTGGCTGTGAGGCTGGCTGTGAATCTGGGAGGCTGGCTGTGAGGCTGGGAGGCTGGCTGGGAGGCTGGGAGGCTGGCTGTGAGGCTGGGAGTCTGACTGGGAGGCTGGGAGGCTGGCTGTGAGGCTGGGAGGCTGGCTGGGAGGCTGGCTGTGAGGCTGGGAGGCTGGCTGTGAGGCTGGCTGTGAGGCTGGGAGGCTGGCTGTGAGGCTGGCTGTGAGGCTGGCTGTGAGGCTGGCTGTGAGACTGGGAGGCTGGCTGGGAGGCTGGCTGTGAGGCTGGGAGGCTGGCTAGGAGACTGTGAGAATAGGAGACTGGCTGGGAGGCTGGGAGGCTGGCTGGGAGGCTGTGAGGCTGGCTGGGAGGCTGGAAGGCTAGCTGGGAGGCTGGGAGGCTGGCTGGGAGGCTGGGAGGCTGTGAGGCTGGCTGGGAGGCTGAGAGGCTGGCTGGGAGGCTGGCTGGGAGGTTGGCTGTGAGGCTGGAAGGCTGGGAGGCTGGCTGGGAGGCAGGCTGGGAGGCTGGCTGGGAGGCTGGGAGGCTGTGAGGCTGGAAGGCTGAGAGGATGGCTGGGAGGCTAGCTGGGAGGCTGGGAGGCTGGCTGGGAGGCTGGTTGGGAGGCTGGCTGGGAGGCTGGCTGGGAGGCAGGCTGGGAGGCGGGGAGGCTGGCTGGGAGGCTGTGAGGCTGGGAGGCTGGCTGGCTAGGAGGCTGGCTGGGAGGCTGGGAGGCTGGCTAGGAGGCTGGGAGGCTGTGAGGCTGGGAGGCTGGCTGGGAAGCTGGGAGGCTGGCTGGGAGGCTGTGAGGCTGGGAGGCTGGCTGGGAGGCTCGCTGGGAGGCTTTGAGGCTGGCAGGGAGGCTGGCTGGGAGGCTGGCTGGAAGCCTGTGAGGCTGGGAGGCTGGCTGGCTGGGAGGCTGGCTGGGAGGCTGGCTGGGAGGCTTTGAGGCTGGCCGGGAGGCTTTGAGGCTGGCTGGGAGGCTGGCTGGGAGGCTGGCTGGAAGGCTGGGAGGCTGGCTGGCTGGGAGGCTGGCTGGGAGGCTGGCTGGGAGGCTGGCTGGGAGGCTGGGAGGCTGGCTGAGAGGCTGGCTGGGAGGCTGGGAGGCTGTGAGGCTGGCTGGGAGGCTGGGAGGCTGGCTGGAGGCTAGGAGGTTGTGAGGCTGGCTGGGAGGCTGGCTGGGAGGCTGGGAGGCTGGCTGGGAGGCTGGCTGGAAGTCTGGGAGGCTGGCTGGGAGGCTGTGAGGCTGGCTGGGAGGCTGAGAGGCTGGCTGGGAGGCTGGCTAGGAGTCTGTGAGGCTGGCTGGGAGGCTGGCTGTGAGGCTGGAAGGCTGGGAGGCTGGGTGGGAGGCTAGCTGGGAGGCTGGGAGGCTGGCTGGGAGGCTGGTTGGTAGGCTAACTGGGAGGCTGGCTGGGAGGCAGGCTGGGAGGCTGGCTGGGAGGCTGGGAGACTGTGAGGCTGGAAGGCTGAGAGGATGGCTGGGAGGCTAGCTGGGAGGCTGGGAGGCTGGCTGGGAGGCTGGTTGGGAGGCTGGCTGGGAGGCTGGCTGGGAGGCAGGCTGGGAGGCTGGGAGGCTGGCTGGGAGGCTGTGTGGCTGGGAGGCTGGCTGGCAAGGAGGCTGGCTGGGAGGCTGGGAGGCTGGCTAGGAGGCTGTGAGTCTGGGAGGCTGTGAGGCTGGGAGGCTGGCTGGAAGCTGGGAGGCTGGCTGGGAGGCTGTGAGGCTGGGAGGCTGGCTGGGAGGCTGGCTGGGAGGCTGGCTGGGAGGCTTTGAGACTGGCTGCGAGGCCGTGAGGCTGGGAGGGTGGCTGGGAGGCTGGCTGGGAGGCTGGCTGGAAGGCTGTGATGCTGGGAGGCTGGCTGGCTGGGAGGCTGGCTGGGAGGCTGGCTGGAGGCTGGCTGGGAGGCTGGCTGGGAGGCTGGCTGGGAGGCTGGGGAGGCTGGCTGGGAGGCTGGCTGGGAGGCTGGCTGGAGGCTGGAGGCTGTGAGGCTGGCTGGGAGGCTGGGAGGCTGGCTGGGAGGCTGGGAGGCTGTGAGGCTGGCTGGGAGGCTGGCTGGGAAGCTGGCTGGGAGGCTGGGAGGTTGTGAGGCTGGCTGGGAGGCTGGGATGCTGGCTGGAAGGCTGGGAGGCTGGCTGGGAGGATGGCTGTGAGGCTGGGAGGCTGGCTCGGAGGCTGTGAGGCTAGGAAGCTGGCTGGGAGGTTGTGAGGCTGGCTGGGAGGCTGGGAGGCTGGCTGGGAGGCTGGCTGGGAGGCTGGGAGGCTGGAAGGCTGGCTGGGAGGCTGTGAGGCTGGCTGGGAGGCTGAGAGGCTGGCTGGGAGGCTGGCTGGGAGGCTGTGAGGCTGGAAGGCTGGGAGGCTGGCTGGGAGGCTGACTGGGAGGCTGAGAGGATGGCTAGGAGGCTAGCTGGGAGGCTGGGAGGCTGGCTGGGAGGCTGTGAGGCTGGGACGCTGGCTGGGAGGCTGGGAGGCTGGCTGGGAGGCTGGCTGGGAGGCTGAGAGGATAGTTAGGAGGCTAGCTGGGAGGCTGGGAGGCTGGCTAGGAGGCTGGCTGGTAGGCTGGTTGGCTGGCTGGGAGGCTGGCTGGGAGGCTGGGAGGCTGGCTGGGAGGCTGGGAGGCTGGCTGGGAGGCTGGCTGGGAGGCTGGCTGGGAGGCTGGCTGGGAGGCTGGAAGCCTTGCTGGAGGCTGGGAGGCTGGGAGGCTGGCTGGGAGGCTGGCTGGGAGGCTGGCTGGGAGGCTGAGAGGCTGGGAGGCTGGGAGGCTGGCTGGGAGGCTGGCTGGGAGGCTGGGAGGCTGAAAGGCTGGGAGGCTGGGAAGCTGGCTGGGAGGCTGGCTGGGAGGCTGGGAGGCTGGCTGGGAGGCTGGGAGGCTGGCTGTGAGGCTGGGAGGCTGGCTGTGAGGGTGGGAGGCTGGGAGGCTGGCTGTGAGGCTGGGAGGCTGGCTGTGAGGCTGGGAGGATGGCTGTGAGGCTCGGAGGCTGGGAGGCTGGCTGGGAGGCTGGGAGGCTGGCTTGGAGGCTGGCTGGGAGGCTGGCTGGGAGGCTGGCTGGGAGGCTGGCTGTGAGACTGGGAGGCTGGGAGGCTGGCTGGGAGGCTGGGAGGCTGGCTGGGAGGCTGGGAGGCTGGCTGGGAGGCTGGGAGGCTGGCTGGGAGGCTGGGAGTCTGGCTGGGAGGCTGGCTGGGAGGCTGGGAGGCTGGCTGGGAGGCTGGGAGGCTGGCTGGGAGGCTGGGAGGCTTGCTGGGAGGCTGGCTGGGAGGCTGGGAGGCTGGGAGGCTGGCTGGGAGGCTGGCTGGGAGGCTGAGAGGCTGGGAGGCTGGGAGGCTGGCTGGGAGGCTGGCTGGGAGGGTGGGAGGCTGAAAGGCTGGGAGGCTGGGAGGCTGGCTGGGAGGCTGGCTAGGAGTCTGTGAGGCTGGCTGGGAGGCTGGCTGGGAGGCTGGCTGGGAGGCTGGGAGGCTGGCTGGGAGGCTGGCTGGGAGGCTGGCTGGGAGGCTGGGAGGCTGTGAGGCTGGCTGGGAGGCTGGGAGGCTGGCTGGGAGGCTGGGAGGCTGTGAGGCTGGCTGGGAGGCTGGCTGGGAAGCTGGCTGGGAGCCTGGGAGGTTGTGAGGCTGGCTGGGAGGCTGGGATGCTGGCTGGAAGGCTGGGAGGATGGCTGGGAGGATGGCTGTGAGGCTGGGAGGCTGGCTAGGAGGCTGTGAGGCTAGGAAGCTGGCTGGGAGGTTGTGAGGCTGGCTGGGAGGCTGGGAGGCTGGCTGGGAGGCTGGGAGGCTGGAAGGCTGGCTGGGAGGCTGTGAGGCTGGCTGGGAGGCTGAGAGGCTGGCTGGGAGGCTGGCTGGGAGGCTGTGAGGCTGGAAGGCTGGGAGGCTGGCTGGGAGGCTGACTGGGAGTCTGAGAGGATGGCTAGGAGGCTAGCTGGGAGGCTGGCTGGGAGGCTGTGAGGCTGGACGCTGGCTGGGAGGCTGGGAGGCTGGCTGGGAGGCTGGCTGGGAGGCTGGCTGGGAGGCTGAGAGGATGGTTAGGAGGCTAGCTGGGAGGCTGGGAGGCTGGCTGGGAGGCTGGGAGGCTGGCTGGTAGGCTGGTTGGCTGGCTGGGAGGCTGGCTGGGAGGCTGGGAGGCTGGCTGGGAGGCTTGGAGGCTGGCTGGGAGGCTGGCTGGGAGGCTGGCTGGGAGGCTGGGAGGCTTGCTGGGAGGCTGGGAGGCTGGGAGGCTGGCTGGGAGGCTGGCTGGGAGGCTGGCTGGGAGGCTGAGAGGCTGGGAGGCTGGGAGGCTGGCTGGGAGGGTGGGAGGCTGGCTGGGAGGCTGGCTGGGAGGGTGGGAGGCTGGCTGGGAGGCTGAAAGGCTGGGAGGCTGGGAGGCTGGCTGGGAGGTTGGGAGGCTGGCTGTGAGGCTGGGAGGCTGGCTGTGAGGGTGGGAGGCTGGGAGGCTGGCTGTGAGGCTGGAGGCTGGCTGTGAGGTTGGGAGGATGGCTGTGAGGCTCGGAGGCTGGGAGGCTGGCTGTGAGGCTGGGAGGCTGGCTAGGAGGGTGGCTGGGAGGCTGGCTGGGAGGCTGGCTGGGAGGCTGGCTGTGAGGCTGGGAGGCTGGGAGGCTGGGAGGCTGGCTGGGAGGCTGGCTGGGAGGCTGGCTGGGAGGCTGGCTGGGAGGCTGGGAGGCTGGCTGGGAGGCTGGCTGGGAGGCTGGGAGGCTGGCTGGGAGGCTGGCTGGGAGGCTGGGAGGCTGGCTGGGAGGCTGGCTGGGAGGCTGGGAGGCTGGCTGGGAGGCTGGCTGGGAGGCTGGGAGGCTGGCTGGGAGGCTGGCTGGGAGGCTGGGAGGCTGGCTGGGAGGCTGGGAGGCTTGCTGGGAGGCTGGGAGGCTGGGAGGCTGGCTGGGAGGCTGGGAGGCTGGCTGGGAGGCTGGCTGGGAGGCTGGCTGGGAGGCTGAGAGGCTGGGAAGCTGGGAGGCTGGCTGGGAGGCTGGCTGGGAGGGTGGGAGGCTGGCTGGGAGGCTGAAAGGCTGGGAGGCTGAAAGGCTGGGAGGCTGGGAGGCTGGCTGGGAGGCTGGCTGGGAGGCTGGCTGGGAGGCTGGGAGGCTGGCTGGGAGGCTGGGAGGCTGGCTGTGAGGCTGGGAGGCTGGCTGTGAGGGTGGGAGGCTGGGAGGCTGGCTGTGAGGCTGGGAGGCTGGCTGTGAGGCTGGGAGGATGGCTGTGAGGCTCGGAGGCTGGGAGGCTGGCTGTGAGGCTGGGAGGCTGGCTAGGAGGCTGGCTGGGAGGCTGGCTGGGAGGCTGGCTGGGAGGCTGGCTGTGAGGCTGGGAGGCTGGGAGGCTGGCTGGGAGGCTGGGAGGCTGGCTGGGAGGCTGGGAGGCTGGCTGGGAGGCTGGCTGGGAAGCTGGGAGGCTGGCTGGGAGGCTGGCTGGGAGGCTGGGAGGCTGGCTTGGAGGCTGGGAGGCTGGCTGGGAGGCTGGCTGGGAGGCTGGCTGGGAGGCTGGCTGGGAGGCTGGGAGGCTGGCTGGGAGGCTGGCTGGGAGGCTGGCTGGGAGGCTGGGAGGCTGGCTGGGAGGCTGGCTGGGAGGCTGGCTGGGAGGCTGGGAGGCTGGCTGGGAGACTGGCTGGGAGGCTGGCTGGGAGGCTGGCTGGGAGGCTGGCTGGGAGGCTGGGAGGCTGGCTGGGAGGCTGGGAGGCTGGCTGGGAGGCTGGCTGGGAGGCTGGCTGGGAGGCTGGCTGGGAGGCTGGCTGGGAGGCTGGGAGGCTGGCTGGGAGGCTGGCTGGGAGGCTGGGAAGCTGGCTTTTAGGCTGGCTGGGAGGCTGGCTGGGAGGCTGGCTGGGAGGCTGGGAGGCTGGCTGGGAGGCTGGCTGGGAGGCTGGCTGGGAGGCTGGGAGGCTGGGAGGCTGGCTTGGAGGCTGGCTGGGAGGCTGGCTGGGAGGCTGGGAGGCTGGCTGGGAGGCTGGGAGGCTGGGAGGCTGGGAGGGCCACCGTCCTCCTAAAATCCCCGTCACAACGACCGCTCCTCCACCGCTAATTAAACCCAAGGAAGTTAATTTCGCCTGGCACTGTGATCTTCCCCTGGCACTGTGATCTTCCCCTGGCACTGTGATCTTCCCCTGGCACTGTGATCTTCCCCTGGCACTGTGATCTTCCCCTGGCACTGTGATCTTCCCCTGGCACTGTGATCTTCCCTGGCACTGTGATCTTCCCGTGGCACTGTGGTCTTCCCCTGGCACTGTGATCTTCCCCTGGCACTGTGATCTTCCCCTGGCACTGTGATCTTCCCTGGCACTGTGATCTTCCCCTGGCACTGTGAACTTCCCTGGCACTGTGATCTTCCCCTGGCACTGTGATCTTCCCCTGACACTGTGATCTTCCCCTAGCACTGTGATCTTCCCCTGACACTGTGATCTTCCCCTGGCACTGTTGTCTTCCCCTGACACTGTGATCTTCCCCTGGCACTGTTGTCTTCCCCTGGACTGTTGTCTTCCCCTGGCACTGTGATCTTCCCCTGACACTGTGGTCTTCCCCTGACACTGTGATCTTCCCATGGCACTGTTGTCTTTCCCCTGACACTGTGATCTTCCCCTGGCACTGTTGTCTTCCCCTTGCACTGTGATTTTCCCCTGACACTGTGGTCTTACCCTGGCACTGTTGTCTTCCCCTGGACTGTTGTCTTCCCCTGGCACTGTGATTTTCCCCTGACACTGTGGTCTTCCCCTGACACTGTGATCTTCCCCTGGCACTGTTGTCTTCCCCTGACACTGTGATCTTCCCCTGGCACTGTTGTCTTCCACTGCACTTGTCTTCCCCTTGCACTGTGATCTTCCCCTGACACTGTGGTCTTCCCCTGACACTGTGATCTTCCCTGGCACTGTGATCTTCCCCTGGGACTGTGATCTTCCCCTGGGACTGTGATCTTCCCCTGGGACTGTGATCTTCCCCTGGCACTGTGATCTTCCCCTGGCACTGTGGTCTTCCCCTGGCACTGTGATCTTCCCCTGGCACTGTGGTCCTCCCCTGATGCTGTGGTCCTCCCCTGGCGCTGTGGTCCTCCCCTGGTGCTGTGGTCCTCCCCTGGTGCTGTGGTCCTCCCCTGGCGCTGTGGTCCTCCCCTGGTGCTGTGGTCCTCCCCTGGTGCTGTGGTCCTCCCCTGGTGCTGTGGTCCTCCCCTGGTGCTGTGGTCCTCCCCTGGTGCTGTGGGTGCTGTGGTCTTCCCTGGTGCTGTGGTCCTCCCCTGGTGCTGTGGTCCTCCCCTGGTGCTGTGGTCCTCCCCTGGTGCTGTGGTCCTCCCCTGGTGCTGTGGTCCTCCCCTGGTGCTGTGGTCCTCCCCTGGTGCTGTGGTCCTCCCCTGGCACTGTGGTCCTCCCCTGGTACTGTGGTCCTCCCCTGGTGCTGTGGTCCTCCCCTGGTGCTGTGGTCCTCCCCTGGTGCTGTGGTCCTCCCCTGGTGCTGTGGTCCTCCCCTGGTGCTGTGGTCCTCCCCTGGTGCTGTGGTCCTCCCCTGGCACTGTGGTCCTCCCCTGGTGCTGTGGTCCTCCCCTGGCACTGTGGTCCTCCCCTGGTGCTGTGGTCCTCCCCTGGTGCTGTGGTCCTCCCCTGGCGCTGTGGTCCTCCCCTGGCACTGTGGTCCTCCCCTGGTGCTGTGGTCCTCCCCTGGTGCTGTGGTCCTCCCCTGGTGCTGTGGTCCTCCCCTGGTGCTGTGGTCCTCCCCTGGTGCTGTGGTCCTCCCCTGGTGCTGTGGTCCTCCCCTGGTGCTGTGGTCCTCCCTGGTGCTGTGGTCCTCCCCTGGTGCTGTGGTCCTCTCCTAGTGCTGTGGTCCTCCCCTGGTGCTGTGGTCCTCCCCTGGCGCTGTGGTCCTCCCCTGGTGCTGTGGTCCTCCCCTGGCACTGTGGTCCTCCCCTGGTGCTGTGGTCCTCCCCTGGTGCTGTGGTCCTCCCCTGGTGCTGTGGTCCTCCCCTGGTGCTGTGGTCCTCCCCTGGCACTGTGGTCCTCCCCTGGTGTTGTGGTCCTCCCTGGTGCTGTGGTCCTCCCCTGGTGCTGTGGTCCTCCCCTGGCGCTGTGGTCCTCCCCTGGAGCTGTGGTCCTCCCCTGGTGCTGTGGTCCTCCCCTGGCACTGTGGTCCTCCCCTGGTGCTGTGGTCCTTCCCTGGTGCTGTGGTCCTCCCCTGGTGCTGTGGTCCTCCCCTGGTGCTGTGGTCCTCCCCTGGTGCTGTGGTCCTCTCCTAGTGCTGTGGTCCTCCCCTGGCACTGTGGTCTTCCCCTGGCGCTGTGGTCCTCCCCTGGTGCTGTGGTCCTCCCCTGGCACTGTGGTCCTCCCCTGGCACTGTGGTCTTCCCCTGGCGCTGTGGTCCTCCCCTGGTGCTGTGGTCCTCCCCTGGCACTGTGGTCCTCCCCTGGCTCTGTGGTCCTCCCCTGGCACTGTGGTCCTCCCCTGGCACTGTGGTCCTCCCCTGGCACTGTGGTCCTCCCCTGGTGCTGTGGTCCTACCCTGGTGCTGTGGTCCTCCCCTGGTGCTGTGGTCCTCCCCTGGCACTGTGGTCCTCCCTGGTGCTTTGGTCCTCCCCTGGTGCTGTGGTCCTCCCCTGGCACTGTGGTCCTTCCCTGGTGCTGTGGTCCTCCCTGGTGCTGTGGTCCTCCCCTGGTGCTGTGGTCCTCCCCTGGTGCTGTGGTCCTCCCCTGGTGCTGTGGTCCTCCCTGGTGCTGTGGTCCTCCCCTGGTGCTGTGGTCCTCCCCTGGTGCTGTGGTCCTCCCCTGGTGCTGTGGTCCTCCCCTGGCACTGTGGTCCTCCCCTGGCTCTGTGGTCCTCCCCTGGCACTGTGGTCCTCCCCTGGCACTGTGGTCCTCCCCTGGCACTATGGTCCTCCCCTGGCACTGTGGTCCTCCCCTGGTGCTGTGATCCTACCCTGGTGCTGTGGTCCTCCCCTGGTGCTGTGGTCCTCCCCTGGTGCTGTGGTCCTCCCCTGGTGCTGTGGTCCTCCCCTGGTGCTGTGGTCCTACCCTGGCACTGTGGTCCTCCCCTGGTGCTGTGGTCCTCCCCTGGCACTGTGGTCCTCCCCTGGTGCTGTGCTCCTACCCTGGTGCTGTGGTCCTCCCCTGGTGCTGTGGTCCTCCCCTGGTGCTGTGGTCCTCCCCTGGTGCTGTGGTCCTCCCCTGGTGCTGTGGTCCTACCCTGGCACTGTGGTCCTCCCCTGGTGCTGTGGTCCTCCCCTGGCACTGTGGTCCTCCCCTGGTGCTGTGGTCCTCCCCTGGTGCTGTGGTCCTCCCCTGGTGCTGTGGTCCTCCCCTGTTGCTGTGGTCCTCCCCTGGCGCTGTGGTCCTCCCCTGACGCTGTGGTCCTCCCCTGGTGCTGTGGTCCTCCCCTGGTGCTGTGGTCCTCCCCTGGTGCTGTGGTCCTCCCCTGGCGCTGTGGTCCTCCCCTGGCGCTGTGGTCCTCCCCTGGTGCTGTGGTCCTCCCCTGGTGCTGTGGTCCTCCCCTGGCACTGTGGTCCTCCCCTGGCACTGTGGTCCTCCCCTGGCGCTGTGGTCCTCCCCTGGTGCTGTGGTCCTCCCCTGGTGCTGTGGTCCTCCCCTGGCGCTGTGGTCCTCCCCTGGCGCTGTGGTCCTCCCCTGGTGCTGTGGTCTTCCCCTGGCACTGTGGTCCTCCCCTGGCACTGTGGTCCTCCCCTGGCACTGTGGTCCTCCCCTGGCGCTGTGGTCCTCCCTGGTGCTGTGGTCCTCCCCTGGTGCTGTGGTCCTCCCCTGGCACTGTGGTCCTCCCTGGCACTGTGGTCCTCCCCTGGTGCTGTGGTCCTCCCCTGGTGCTGTGGTCCTCCCCTGGTGCTGTGGTCCTCCCCTGGTGCTGTGGTCCTCCCCTGGTGCTGTGGTCCTCCCCTGGTGCTGTGGTCCTCCCTGGTGCTGTGGTCCTCCCCTGGTGCTGTGGTCCTCCCCTGGTGCTGTGGCCCTCCCCTGGCGCTGTGGTCCTCCCCTGGTACTGTGGTCCTCCCCTGGTGCTGTGGTCCTCCCCTGGCGCTGTGGTCCTCCCCTGGCGCTGTGGGTAAGATGTGGCCAGGTCTTAAGTGGTCCGCCAGAGTGACCTCGTAAGTCGTACAAGACACTGGACAACGAGGCTCACCAGTCTCGCACTCGACTCCAGTGTGAACAAGTTGGAGATCCCCCGTGCACGGCACTTGAGTGCACGGCACTTGAGTGCACGGCACTTGAGTTCGAGGCACCTGAGTGCGAGGCACCTGAGTGCGAGGCACCTGAGTGCGAGGTAATTGAGTGCGAGGTAATTGAGTGCGAGGTAATTGAGTGCGGGGTAATTGAGTGCGGGGTGCAGAGATATTAGACCGCAGTGAACGCTGGAGGGTACCACTGTTCTCTCAACCTGAAATGTTTCATGGTTCAATTCCAGCTTAACTGTTGCTTTCACCTAATACTTATATTCACCCAGCAGTAAATATATATACCCGGGAGTTAGGAAACTGTTGCGGTTTGCATCCCGTGATGTGTGTATACTCAACTATTTGTACGCACGCATTTGTGTCTGCAGGATCGAGCATTGACTCTTGGATCCCGCCTTTCGAGCATCGGTTGTTTACAGCAATGACTCCTGTCCCATTTCCCTATCATACCTAGTTTTAAAATTATGAATAGTATTTGCTTCCACAACCTGTTCCTGAAGTGCATTCCATTTTCCACTACTCTCACGCTAAAAGAAAACTTCCTAACCTCGTTCTGTTATTATTACGTGTGAACATTTCGTCGACTCTGCCAATCCCCCTGAATATTTTATACGTTCTTATCATATCCCCCTCTCCCTTCTTTTTTTTCTAGTATCGTAAGGTTCAGTTTCTTCAAGCGTTCTTCATATCCCATCCCTCGTAACTCTGTGACGAGCCTTGTCGCAAACTTCTGAACCTTTTCCAGTTTCATTATGTGTTTCTTCAGGTAGGGACTCCGTGATGACCCAAATGCCCAAGCAGAGTGCCTTTGCACACTCTTTCAATACCCATGGTGAGATCCCGTCTGGACCAACAACCTTTCTTACGTCCAGATCCAACAGGTGCCTCTTGACCTCATCTCTTGTAATTTCGAACCCTTCCAAGGCCGCCTGGTTTACTGCCACCTCTCCTAGTGTAGTGACCTTACCCTGTTCTATTGTGAATACCTCCTGGAACCTCTTGTTGAGTTCTTCACACACCTTTTTGTCATTCTCTGTGTACCTGTCCTCGCCCACCCTAAGTTTCATCACCTGTTCCTTCACTGTTGTCTTCCTCCTGATATGACTGTGGAGTAGCTTTGGTTCGGTCTTGGCTTTATTAGCTATATCATTTTCATACATTTTCTCAACTGCTCTTCTCACACTAACATACTCATTCCTGGTTCTCTGGTATCTCTCTCTACTTTCTGGTGTTCTGTTATTCCGGAAGTTCCTCCACGCCCTTTTGTTTAGTCCCTTTGCTTCCATACATGCCCTATTATACCATGGATTCTCCTTATGTTTCTCGGATTTTTTCTTTTGGGCCGGGATGAACCTGTTTACTGCCTCCTGACACTTTAGGGTGACATAGTCCGTCATATCTTGTACAGACTTATCTCTGAGTTCTGTGTCCCAAGGTATTTCCCTTAGGAAGCTTCTCATCTCCTCATAGTTCCCCTTTCGGTATGCCAGCCTTTTGTTTCCTAGTTCTTTTTTGGGGGAGATAATTCCTAGCTCTACCAGGTACTCAAAGTTCAATACACTGTGGTCACTCATTCCCAAGGGTGCTTCCATCTTATCTTCCCTTATATCCCACTCATTTAGGGTAAATATCAGATCATGCATTGCTGGTTCATCCTCTCTCATTCTTGTTGGATCCTTGATGTGCTGGCTTAGAAAGTTTCTTGTTGCCACGTCCAGCAGCTTAGCTCTCCATGTTTCTGGTCCTCCATGCGGATCTCTGTTCTTCCAATCTATCTTCCCGTGGTTGAAGTCTCCCATAATTAGTAGTCCAGATCCATTCCTGCTAGCAACAGAAGCTGCTCTCTCTATTATGTTAATGGTGGCCATGTTGTTTCTATCATATTCCTGTCTGGGTCTTCTGTCGTTCGGTGGGGGGTTATATATGACTACGACTATAATTTTTTGTCCCTCAGACTGGTCTGTGTGTGTGTGTACTCACCTAATTGTACTTGCGGGGGTTGATCTCTGGGTCTTTGGTCCCGCCTCTCAACCGTCAATCAACAGGTGAAACAGCTGTGTGTGTGTGTGTGTGTGTGTGTGTGTGTGTGTGTGTGTGTGTGTGTGTGTGTGTGTGTGTGTGTGTGTGTGTGTGTGTGTGTGTCTGTGTGTGTGTCTGTGTGTGTGTGTGTGTGTGTGTGTGTGTGTGTGTGTGTGTGTGTGTGTGTGTGTGTGTGTGTGTGTGTGTGTGTGTGTGTGTGTGTGTGTGTGTGTGCTCACCTATTTGTGACTGCCGGATTGAGCTCTAGCTCTTGGAACCCGCTTTTCTAGCCGCTGGTTGTCCAATACAATGACTCCTGACCTGTTTCCCTATCATACCTGCTGTTAAAGTTATGATAAGAGTTGGCCTCTACAACCAGCTCCTTTAGGCCACTCCATTTACCCACTGCCCGCACGCTGAAGGAGAACTATTTTATTTTATACGTCTGTATCATGTCTCCCTCTCTCCCTCCTTTCTAACGTTGTCAGGTTTAGTTCCTTCAGTCTGTCTTCATACCTCATCCCTCGCAGCTCCGGGACGAGTCTCGTTGCAAACTTCTGCATCTTTTCGAGCGTCATTATGTGTTTATTAAGATGGGGGGCTCCAGGATGGTGCTGCATACTCTAAGACTGGCCTCACATAGGTGGTCTCCTGGCTCCTGCTCCCATTTCCATTACCTTGCACTTGTTAGTGTTGAACTCTAGCAGCCATGTCTCGAACCGTCTCTGCAACCTGTTGATAGTCATCCTGGAGAATTTTGCAATCCTCATCTGTCTCAACCCTAGCAGTTGTTACCTAGCAGTAAAATAGGTACCTGGGTGTTAGTCAGCTGTCACGGGCTGCTTCCTGTGGGTGGAGGCCTGGTCGAGGACCGGGCCGCGGGGACACTAAAAAAAAAGCCCCGAAATCATCTCAAGATAACCCTCCTCATTAGTGTTGCATCATCTGCAAACATTGACCCCTTAGGGCCAATGCTGTGTGTGTACGCGCGCGCGCATGTGTGTGTGTGCGCGCGCGCATGTGTGTGTGTGTGTGTGTGTGTGTGTGTGTGTGTGTGTGTGTAATTACCTAAGTGTAGTTACAGGATGAGAGCTACGCTCGTGGTGTCCCGTCTTCCCAATACTCTCTGTGGTATGACGCTTTGACATGTGTTTGACATGTTTGAGTGTGTGGGTGTGGGCACTACTACCCCGTGGGCCCCGGGGCATAGTCGGGCAGGCGGTGACTCTCCTCCCAGACCAGTTTACCCTGATCAAAGGTGGTCATCATCTCCACACACACACACACACACACGGGAGGCGACGGTGTTGGTGCACATGTTGAACCACCACCACCCGCTGCTGCTTCACGCCACGCTTCCACACGCCTCCACTCACACCTGGCGGCCCCTAGCCCCATCTGTCCACTCCAACCACCTCTATCCACTCGCAGCCGGATCTACAGCTCACAGCCGGATCTATCCACTCACAGCCGGATCTATCCACTCACAGCCGGATCTATCCACTCACAGCCGGATCTATCCACTCACAGCCGGATCTATCCACTCACAGCCGGATCTATCCACTCACAGCCGGATCTATCCACTCACAGCCGGATCTATCCACTCACAGCCGGATCTATCCACTCACAGCCGGATCTATCCACTCACAGCCGGATCTATCCACTCACAGCCGGATCTATCCACTCACAGCCGGATCTATCCACTCACAGCCGGATCTATCCACTCACAGCCGGATCTATCCACTCACAGCCGGATCTATCCACTCACAGCCGGATCTATCCACTCACAGCCGGATCTATCCACTCACAGCCGGATCTATCCACTCAAAACCAGATCTATTCACTCAGCCAGATCTATCCATTATCTATATAAATAAAAATGGAATTGTTCGTTTGTTCAAAATCTTCGAAATCTGCGAAAGTTCTTCACCGATTGCTTTGAAATTTTTCACACAACGTTCCATTGGCATCCGAGCGGGTTTTTATATACCTACTATATAGATGTCACGTCTGTGACGGGGGAAAAACATGCATTTTTAGAAAAACTGTTTTCATCTGTTTTTCATGTGAAGGAAATCTTCGAAACCTCTTGACCGATTGCTTTGAAATTTTTCACACAACGTTCCATTCAAATACGAGTGTATTTTTATATACCTACTATATAGATGCCACACCTGTGACAGGTAAAAACATGTTGTTGTTTTTTTAAAACAGCGCCATCTGTTGCATGTAATAGCAACACACACTATACTAAATATGTTACGATTCCATTTCAAAGTTTCCGATTGCATTGATAAATTGAATTTTCATTGATTTTGATTCATTTTCAATATGATTTAATTATTTTTTGTGACGCAGCGCTGGAATTGAGCTGTGTTGTTTGCCATACCGTTCGTTTCGTGAGTATAGTTTATTTTTTTATTTTTTTTCATTTCGTTTTTAAACTGTTTTTCTTATATTTCAGTGATGGGAACATCAGATCATTGGGAAAGCATCGGACGAGGGAGTGGGGAATGGTGGGGAGGACGAGGGGACGAGAGGGGGATGGTGGGGAGGACGAGGGGACGAGAGAAGGGGATGGTGGGGAGGACGAGGGGACGAGAGAAGGGGATGGTGGGGAGGACGAGGGGACGAGAGAAGGGGATGGTGGGGAGGACGAGGGGACGAGAGAAGGGGATGGTGGGGAGGACGAGGGGACGAGAGAAGGGGATGGTGGGGAGGACGAGGGGACGAGAGAAGGGGATGGTGGGGAGGACGAGGGGACGAGAGAAGGGGATGGTGGGGAGGACGATGGGACGAGAGAAGGGGATAGTGGGGAGGACGAGAGGGGGGGATAGTGGGGAGGACGAGGGGACGAGAGGGGGGGATAGTGGGGAGGACGAGGGAACTGGGGAGTGAGGAATGGCTGGAAGGACGAGGGGACGGGGGAGGAGGTAATGGCTGGGAGGACGAGGGGACGGGGGAGGAGGTAATGGCTGGGAGGACGAGGGGACGGGGGAGGAGGTAATGGCTGGAGGACGAGGGGACGGGGGAGGAGGTAATGGCTGGGAGGACGAGGGGACGGGGGAGGAGGTAATGGCTGGAAGGACGAGGGGACGGGGGAGGAGGTAATGGCTGGGAGGACGAGGGGACGGGGGAGGAAGTGGAGAGCACTGGGAGACAGGGGGAAGGTCGCTGAGCCACAGCAACGCGTGGCCGGGTACAGCTAGTCTATCTATATACAAAAGTATTTTGAGTTTCATTTCCGTTTTCTAAGACTGTATGAGTATACAGGACCCAGTTTGTTGCATCTGTTGGTATTTGGTAATGGTGGCAGGTGATTAGGTGGTACGACTGTTAAGGAGCACTGGGTCGTCCGGGCGGTGGTTACACCTTCTACTGGGTCTGTACGCTCGTTAACACCCCCATTCGACTGTTAAGACGGTCGTTAGCTGCTATTCGACCGCTAGGACGGTCGTTAGCTGCTATTCGACCGCTAGGACGGTCGTTAGCTGCTATTCGACCGCTAGGACGGTCGTTAGCTGCTATTCGACCGCTAGGACGGTCGTTAGCTGCTATTCGACCACTAGGACGGTCGTTAGCTGCTATTCGACTGTTAGGACGGTCGTTAGCTGCTATTCGACCACTAGGACGGTCGTTAGCTGCTATTCGACCACTAGGACGGTCGTTAGCTGCTATTCGACCGCTAGGACGGTCGTTAGCTGCTATTCGACCACTAGGACGGTCGTTAGCTGCTATTCGACCGCTAGGACAGTCGTTAGCTGCTATTCGACCACTAGGACGGTCGTTAGCTGCTATTCGACCGCTAGGACGGTCGTTAGCTGCTATTCGACCGCTAGGACGGTCGTTAGCTGCTATTCGACCACTAGGACGGTCGTTAGCTGCTATTCGACCGCTAGGACGGTCGTTAGCTGCTATTCGACCACTAGGACGGTCGTTAGCTGCTATTCGACCGCTAGGACGGTCGTTAGCTGCTATTCGACCACTAGGACGGTCGTTAGCTGCTATTCGACCGCTAGGACAGTCGTTAGCTGCTATTCGACTGTTAGGACGGTCGTTAGCTGCTATTCCATCGCTAGGACAGTCGTTAGCTGCTATTCGACTGTTAGGACGGTCGTTAGCTGCTATTCCACTGCTAGGACAGTCGTTAGCTGCTATTCGACTGTTAGGACGGTCGTTAGCTCCCATTCGACTGTTAGGACGGTCGTTAGCTGCTATTCGACCGCTAGGACGGTCGTTAGCTGCTATTCGACCGCTAGGACGGTCGTTAGCTGCTATTCGACCGCTAGGACGGTCTTTAGCTCCGTGGTGTCAGTCTCCGTGGTGTAGTGGTAAGACACTCGCCTGGCGTTCCGCGAGCGCTATGTCATGGGTTCGTATCCTGGCCGGGGAGGATTTACTGGGCGCAATTCCTTAACTGTAGCCTCTGTTTAACGTAACAGTAAAATGTGTACTTGGATGAAAAAACGATTCTTCGCGGCAGGGGATCGTATTCCAGGGACCATAGGATTAAGGACTTGCCCGAAACGCTACGCGTACTAGTGGCTGTACAAGAATGTAACAACTCTTGTATATATCTCAAAAAAATTCGACCGCTAGGACGGTCGTTAGCTGCTATTCGACCGCTAGGACGGTCGTTAGCTGCTATTCGACTGTTAGGACGGTCGTTTAGCCTCGTTCGACAGCTAGGACTTGACAGAAGCTGATAACGTCCAACCCGTCTTCTTAATAACGCTTTCGTTATTTTTTCAGCGTTATTGAAACCATCGTTACAAACGCAGCCGACTGTGAAAAGTAACGTCTCGCGACTCCCCTTACGTTTTCTGTGGATCGGACTTGGCAGGTTAGGTGAGGGTTGCTCAGGTTTGTACGTTTCTGGATAGGCTAAAGGTAGCTACGTTAGTATTGTCAACGAAGACGATACACGATATATCTTCGTTACCTCAATATGTGAAGAACAGGATATACGATATATCTTCGTTACCTCAATATGTGAAGAACAGGATATACGATATATCTTCGTTACCTCAATATGTAAAGAACAGGATATACGATATATCTTCGTTACCTCAATACGTGAAGAACAGGATATGCGATATATCTTCGTTATATCATCTAATTCTTTAGGGATAACAATACTGTCGATAACCGTCAATATTACACACAGAGATCACACTAACGTGATGCATCGTATATTAACGTGGTTAAGGCAGTGTCTGGGATGCTCCTGGACGCAGGTTCGAATCCTCGTCACGACCCTCGTGGATTTGTTCATTTAACTGTTAATGTTGTTGTGTAGTCGGCTGGTAATACCTTGACGCTGTTGTAATTATCGGCCACGGGGTAGATTATCGGCCACGGGGTAGATTATCGGCCACGGGGTAGATTATCGGCCACGGGGTAGATTATCGGCCACGGGGTAGATTATCGGCCACGGGGTAGATTATCGGCCACGGGGTAGATTATATATTTAGAGTAGTTGGGGTTTGTATATGTGAGTGTTTCAACCTCTTTATTGGGGTGGTGTGTGTGTGTGTTCACTAGTGAGCTGCAGTGGACACGTGCATGCACGCACGTGCGCGCACGCACTCTCGCTCTCACACACACACACACACACACACACACACACACCACACACACACACACACACACACACACACACACACACACACACACACACACACACACACACACACACACACACATACACACACACACACACACACACACACAACACCACACACACACACACACACACACACACACACACACACACACACACACACACACACACACACACACACACACATACACACCAACACACACACACACACACACACACACACACACACACACACACACACACACACACACACACACACACACACACACACACATACACACACACACATACACACACACACACACACACACACACACACACACACAGGGAACTATTCACTGCAGAAGTCTGAGAATAACCATCTTGGGGCAGCACCAGTGTGGAGCCGGAAGTATTGAACGGTCTAGCAGGCCAGTGTCTATGTGTGTGTGTGTGTGTGTGTGTGTGTGTGTGTGTGTGTGTGTGTGTGTGTGTGTGCGTGTGTGTGTGTGTGTGTGTGTGTGTGTGTGTGTGTGTGTGTGTGTGTGTGTATGTGTGTGTGTGTGTGTGTGTGTGCGTGCGTGTGTGTGTGTGTGTGTGTGTGTGTGTGTGTGTGTGTGTGTGTGTGTGTGTGTGTGTGTGCGTGTGTGTGTGTGTGTGTGTGTGTGTGTGTGTGTGTGTGTGGTGTGTGTGTGTGTGTGTGTGTGTGTGTGTGTGTGTGTGTGTGTGTGTGTGTGTGTGTGTGTGTGTGTGTGTGTGTGTGTGTGTGTGTGTGTGGTGTGTGTGTGTGTGTGTGTGTGTGTGTGTGTGTGTGTGGTGTGTGTGTGTGTGTGTGTGTGTGTGTGTATGTGTGTGTACTCACCTAGTTGTACTCACCTAGTTGTGTTTGCGGGGGTTGAGCTCTGGCTCTTTGGTCCCGCCTCTCAACCGTCAATCAACAGGTGTACAGATTCCTGAGCCTATCGGGCTCTGTCATATCTACACTTGAAACTGTGTATGGAGTCAGCCTCCACCACATCACTGCCTAATGCATTCCATTTGTCAACCACTCTGACACTAAAAAAGTTCTTTCTAACGTCTCTGTGGCTCATGTGGGTACTCAGTTTCCACCTGTGTCCCCTTGTGCGCGTACCCCTTGCGTTAAATAGCCTGTTTTTATCTATCCTATCAATTCTTTTGAGAATCTTGTATATGGTGATCATGTCCCCCCTAACTCTTCTATCTTCCAGCGACGAGAGGTTTAATTCCCGTAGTCTCTCCTCGTAGCTCATACCTCTCAGCTCGGGTACTAGTCTGGTGGCAAACCTTTGAACCTTTTCCAGTTTAGTCATAGGCTTGACTAGATGTGGACTCCACGCTGGGGCTGCATACTCCAGGATTGATCTGACATATGTGGTATACAAAGTTCTGAATGATTCCTTACACAAGTTTCTAAATGCCTTATGTTAGCCAACCTGGCATATGCCGCTGATGTTATCCTCTTGATATGTGCTGCAGGGGACAGGTCTGGCGTGATATCAACCCGAAGTCTTTCTCTTTCCCTCTCTGATTCTTGAAGAATTTCATCTCCCAAATGATACTTTGTATCTAGCCTCCTGCTCCCTACACCTATCTTCATTACATTACATTTGCTTGGGTTAAACTCTAACAACCATTTGTTCGACCATTCCTGCAGCTTGTCCAGGTCTTCTTGAAGCCTCAAGCTGTCTTCCTCTGTCTTAATCCTTCTCATAATTTTGACGTCGTCAGCAAACATTGAGAGGAATGAGTCTATACCCTCTGGGACATCATTTACATTTGTCATGTGTGTGTATACTCACCTATTTGTACTCACCTGTTCGTGTCTGCAGGATCGAGCATTGACCCTTGGATCCCGCCTTTCGAGCATCGGTTGTTTACAGCAATGACTCTGGTTCTATTTCCCTATCATATCTAGTTTTAAAATTATGAATAGAGTTTGCTACCACAACCTGTTCCTTAAGTGCATTCCATTTTCCCACTAATCTCTCATAATGTGTGTGTACTCACCTATGTACTCACCTATATGTGCTTGCAGGATCGAGCATTGACTCTTGGATCCCGCCTTTCTAGCTATCGGTTGTTTACAGCAATGACTCCTGTCCCATTTCCCTATCATACCTAGTTTTAAAAGTATGAATAGTATTTGCTTCCACAACCTGTTCCCCAAGTGCATTCCATTTTTCTACTACTCTCACGCTAAAAGAAAACTTCCTAACATCTCTGTGACTCATCTGAGTTTCCAGTTTCCACCCATGTCCCCTCGTTCTGTTATTATTACGTGTGAACATTTCATCTATTTCCACTTTGTCAATTCCCCTGAGTATTTTATATGTCCCTATCATATCTCCTCTCTCCCTTCTTTTCTCTAGTGTCGTAAGGTTCAGTTCCTTCAGCCGCTCTTCATATCCCATCCCTCGTAGCTCTGGGACAAGCCTCGTCGCAAACCTCTGAACCTTCTCCAGTTTCTTTATGTGTTTCTTCAGGTGGGGGCTCCATGATGGCGCGGCATACTCTAAGACGGGTCTCACGTAGGCAGTGTAAAGCGCCCTAAAAGCTTCCTCATTTAGGTTTCTGAATGAAGTTCTAATTTTCGCCAGTGTAGAGTACGCTGCTGTCGTTATCCTACTTATATGTGCCTCAGGAGTTAGATTAGGTGTCACATCCACTCCCAGGTCTCTTTCTCGAATCGTTACAGGTAGGCTGTTCCCCTTCATTGTGTACTGTCCCTTTGGTCTCCTGTCACCTGATCCCATTTCCATAACTTTACATTTACTGGTGTTAAACTCCAGTAGCCATTTCTCTGACCATCTCTGCAGCCTGTTTAAGTCCTCTTGGAGGATCCTACAATCCTCGTCTGTCACAACTCTTCTCATTAATTTTGCGTCATCTGCAAACATCGACATGTATGATTTCACTCCTGTAAACATATCATTTACGTAAATTAGAAAGAGGATTGGTCCCAGCACCGATCCTTGAGGTACTCCACTTGTTACTGTTCGCCAGTCCGACTTTTCGCCCCTTACCATTACCCTCTGGCTCCTGTGTGTGTGTGTGTGTGTGTGTGTGTGTGTGTGTGTGTGTGTGTGTGTGTGTGTGTGTGTGTGGTGTGTGTGTGTGTGTGTACTCACCTAGTTGTATTCACCTAGTTGTGCTTGCGGGGGTTGAGCTCTGGCTCTTTGGTCCCGCCTCTCAACCGTCAATCAACTGGTGTACAGATTCCTGAGCCTATTGGGCTCTATCATATCTACATTTGAAACTGTGTATGGAGTCAGCCTCCACCACATCACTTCCTAGTGCATTCCATTTACTAACTACTCTAACACTGAAAAAGTTCTTTCTAATGTCTCTGTGGCTCATTTGGGTACTCAGTTTCCACCTGTGTCCCCTTGTTCGCGTCCCTCCAGTGTTGAATAGTTCATCCTTGTTTACCCGGTCGATTCCCCTGAGGATTTTGTAGGTTGTGATCATGTCTCCCCTAGCTCTTCTGTCTTCCAGTGTCGTAAGGTGCATTTCCCGCAGCCTTTCCTCATAACTTATGCCTCTTAGTTCTGGGACAAGTCTAGTAGCATACCTTTGGACTTTTTCCAGCTTCGTCTTGTGCTTGACAAGGTACGGGCTCCATGCTGGGGCTGCATACTCCAGGATTGGTCGTATTGTGTGTATTCACCTAGTTGTACTCACCTAGTTGTGTTTGCGGGGGTTGAGCTCTGGCTCTTTGGTCCCGCCTCTCAACCGTCAATCAACAGGTGTACAGATTCCTGAGCCTATCGGGCTGTGTGTGTGTGTGTGTGTGTGTGTGTGTGTGTGTGTGTGTGTGTGTGTGTGTGTGTGTGTGTGTGTGTGTGTGTGTGTGTGTGTGTGTGTGTGTGTGTGTGTGTGTGTGTGTGTGTGTGTGTGTGTGTGTGTGTGTGTGTGTCTGTGTGTGAAAGCACAATATATTAATAGCAGGCATCCATCAGTCTCAGGACACTATAGAGTTGCGTTCTGGTCGTGGGTCTGGAACGGTCTCTCCAGGGCGCAAAGCCAGGATAGGTTGTTACGGGGGGGGGGGGGGGGAGGAAGCTGTCACCCATGCAGCAGGTGCCCCCCCCCCCTCACTTCTCCACGGAGCCGAAAGTCTCCAGTGGAAAGACAAACGCCAATACGATTGGTTCCAGCGTGTTTAAGGACACTTAGATGTCTCGCAGCCTAGCATCAAAAACAAGACTGCTTAATTGCTCGTTTGGATCAAATTACCGCGTTTCGACTGTCGCTAGTAAACGACGCTTAAACCTTGAAGTGGCTCGTTATAATATCTGAGTGCCGCTGAGGCCCGCTAAGCGCAGGCAGCTCTTATGACGCTCAAAACGTTATGGTGTACAAATAGAAGGTTTAATGCTGGCCGTCAAATGTGGTTTACAGCCGTGAGCGTCTTCGGAATTATTACATGGTATACAGTTGCTAATATATTATGTGCGGGTATACCGCCAGGGAGACTAACACGGTCACTGTGTCTGTGGGTAGGTACTGTGTCTGTGGGGTAGGTACTGTGTCTGTGGGTAGGTGCTGTGTCTGTGGGTAGGTACTGTGTCTGTGGGGTAGGTACTCTGTCTGTGGGTAGGTACTGTGCCTGTGGGTAGGTACTGTGTCTGTGGGGTAGGTACTGTGCCTGTGGGTAGGGACTGTGTCTGTAGGGTAGGTACTGTGTCTGTGGGGTAGGTACTGTGTCTGTGGGGTAGGTACTGTGTCTGTGGGGTAGGGACTGTGTCTGTGGGGTAGGTACTGTGTCTGTGGGGTAGGGAATGTGTCTGTGGGGTAGGTACTGTGTCTGTGGGGTAGGGACTGTGTCTGTGGGGTAGGTACTCTGTCTGTGGGTAGGGACTGTGTCTGTGGGGTAGGTACTGTGTCTGTGGGGTAGGGACTGTGTCTGTGGGGTAGACACTGTGTCTGTGGGTAGGGACTGTGTCTGTGGGTAGGGACTGTGTCTGTGGGGTAGGTACTGTGTCTATGGGGTAGACACTGTGTCTGTGGGGTAGGCACTGTGTCTGTGGGTAGGGACTGTGTCTGTGGGGTAGGTACTGTGTCTGTGGGTAGGGACTGTGTCTGTGGGGTAGGTACTGTGTCTGGGTAGGCACTGTGTCTGTGGGTAGGCACTGTGTCTGTGGGGTAGGGACTGTGTCTGTGGGTAGGGACTGTGTCTGTGGGGTAGGTACTGTGTCTGTGGGGTAGGTACTGTGTCTGTGGGGTAGACACTGTGTCTGTGGGTAGGCACTGTGTCTGTGGTAGGGACTGTGTCTGTGGGTAGGCACTGTGTCTGTGGGTAGGGACTGTGTCTGTGGGGTAGGCACTGTGTCTGTGGGGTAGGCACTGTGTCTGTGGGTAGGCACTGTGTCTGTGGGTAGACACTGTGCCTGTGGGGTAGACACTGTGCCTGTGGGGTAGACACTGTGTCTGTGGGTAGACACTGTGCCTGTGGGGTAGACACTGTGTCTGTGGGTAGACACTGTGCCTGTGGGGTAGACACTGTGTCTGTGGGGTAGACACTGTGTCTGTGGGGTAGACACTGTGCCTGTGGGGTAGACACTGTGCCTGTGGGGTAGACACTGTGTCTGTGGGGTAGGCACTGTGCCTGTTGGGTAGACACTCTGTCTGTGGGGTAGACACTGCGCCTGTGGGGTAGACACTGTGCCTGTGGGGTAGACACTGTGTCTGTGGGGTAGACACTGTGCCTGTGGGGTAGACACTGTGCCTGTGGGGTAGACACTGTGCCTGTGGGGTAGACACTGTGCCTGTGGGGTAGACACTGCGCCTGTGGGGTAGACACTGTGCCTGTGGGGTAGACACTGTGCCTGTGGGGTAGACACTGTGCCTGTGGGGTAGACACTGTGCCTGTGGGTAGACACTGTGCCTGTGGGGTAGACACTGTGCCTGTGGGGTAGACACTGTGTCTGTGGGGTAGACACTGTGCCTGTGGGGTAGACACTGTGCCTGTGGGGTAGACACTGTGTCTGTGGGGTAGACACTGTGCCTGTGGGGTAGACACTGTGCCTGTGGGGTAGACACTGTGCCTGTGGGGTAGACACTGCGCCTGTGGGGTAGACACTGTGTCTGTGGGTAGGCACTGTGTCTGTGGGTAGGTACTGTGTCTGTGGGGTAGGTACTGTGTCTGTGGGGTAGACACTGTGTCTGTGGGGTAGACACTGTGTCTGTGGGTAGGGACTGTGTCTGTGGGTAGGGACTGTGTCTGTGGGGTAGGTACTGTGTCTGTGGGGTAGACACTGTGTCTGTGGGGTAGGCACTGTGTCTGTGGGTAGGGACTGTGTCTGTGGGGTAGGTACTGTGTCTGTGGGTAGGGACTGTGTCTGTGGGGTAGGTACTGTGTCTGTGGGTAGGCACTGTGTGTGTGGGTAGGCACTGTGTCTGTGGGGTAGGGACTGTGTCTGTGGGTAGGGACTGTGTCTGTGGGGTAGGAACTGTGTCTGTGGGGACTCTAGTGTGTCTGTGGGGTAGACACTGTGTCTGTGGGTAGGCACTGTGTCTGTGGGTAGGGACTGTGTCTGTGGGTAGGCTCTGTGTCTGTGGGTAGGGACTGTGTCTGTGGGGTAGGTACTGTGTCTGTGGGTAGGCACTGTGTCTGTGGGTAGGCACTGTGTCTGTGGGGTAGGGACTGTGTCTGTGGGTAGGGACTGTGTCTGTGGGGTAGGTACTGTGTCTGTGGGGTAGGTACTGTGTCTGGGGTAGACACTGTGTCTGTGGGTAGGCACTGTGTCTGTGGGTAGGGACTGTGTCTGTGGGTAGGCACTGTGTCTGTGGGTAGGGACTGTGTCTGTGGGGTAGGTACTGTGTCTGTGGGTAGGCACTGTGTCTGTGGGTAGGCACTGTGTCTGTGGGTAGACACTGTGCCTGTGGGGTAGACACTGTGCCTGTGGGGTAGACACTGTGTCTGTGGGTAGACACTGTGCCTGTGGGGTAGACACTGTGTCTGTGGGTAGACACTGTGCCTGTGGGGTAGACACTGTGTCTGTGGGGTAGACACTGTGTCTGTGGGGTAGACACTGTGCCTGTGGGGTAGACACTGTGCCTGTGGGGTAGACACTGTGTCTGTGGGGTAGGCACTGTGCCTGTTGGGTAGACACTCTGTCTGTGGGGTAGACACTGTGCCTGTGGGGTAGACACTGTGCCTGTGGGGTAGACACTGTGTCTGTGGGGTAGACACTGTGCCTGTGGGGTAGACACTGTGCCTGTGGGGTAGACACTGTGCCTGTGGGGTAGACACTGTGCCTGTGGGGTAGACACTGCGCCTGTGGGGTAGACACTGTGCCTGTGGGGTAGACACTGTGCCTGTGGGGTAGACACTGTGCCTGTGGGGTAGACACTGTGCCTGTGGGGTAGACACTGTGCCTGTGGGGTAGACACTGTGCCTGTGGGGTAGACACTGTGTCTGTGGGGTAGACAATTTGCCTGTGGGGTAGACACTGTGCCTGTGGGGTAGACACTGTGTCTGTGGGGTAGACACTGTGCCTGTGGGGTAGACACTGCCTGTGGGGTAGACACTGTGCCTGTGGGGCAGACACTGCGCCTGTGGGGTAGACACTGTGTCTGTGGGTAGGCACTGTGTCTGTGGGTAGGTACTGTGTCTGTGGGGTAGGTACTGTGTCTGTGGGGTAGACACTGTGTCTGTGGGGTAGACACTGTGTCTGTGGGTAGGGACTGTGTCTGTGGGTAGGGACTGTGTCTGTGGGGTAGGTACTGTGTCTGTGGGGTAGACACTGTGTCTGTGGGGTAGGCACTGTGTCTGTGGGTAGGGACTGTGTCTGTGGGGTAGGAACTGTGTCTGTGGGTAGGGACTGTGTCTGTGGGGTAGGTACTGTGTCTGTGGGTAGGCACTGTGTGTGTGGGTAGGCACTGTGTCTGTGGGGTAGGGACTGTGTCTGTGGGTAGGGACTGTGTCTGTGGGGTAGGTACTGTGTCTGTGGGGTAGGTACTGTGTCTGTGGGGTAGACACTGTGTCTGTGGGTAGGCACTGTGTCTGTGGGTAGGGACTGTGTCTGTGGGTAGGCTCTGTGTCTGTGGGTAGGGACTGTGTCTGTGGGGTAGGTACTGTGTCTGTGGGTAGGCACTGTGTCTGTGGGTAGGCACTGTGTCTGTGGGTAGACACTGTGCCTGTGGGGTAGACACTGTGCCTGTGGGGTAGACACTGTGTCTGTGGGTAGACACTGTGCCTGTGGGGTAGACACTGTGTCTGTGGGTAGACACTGTGCCTGTGGGGTAGACACTGTGTCTGTGGGGTAGACACTGTGTCTGTGGGGTAGACACTGTGCCTGTGAGGTAGACACTGTGTCTGTGGGGTAGACACTGTGTCTGTGGGTAGACACTGTGCCTGTGGGGTAGACACTGTGTCTGTGGGGTAGACACTGCGCCTGTGGGGTAGACACTGTGTCTGTGGGGTAGACACTGTGTCTGTGGGTAGACACTGTGCCTGTGGGGTAGACACAGTGTCTGTGGGGTAGACACTGTGTCTGTGGGTAGACACTGTGCCTGTGGGGTAGACACTGTGTCTGTGGGGTAGACACTGTGCCTGCGGGGTAGACACTGTGTCTGTGGGGTAGACACTGTGTCTGTGGGGTAGACACTGTGCCTGTGGGGTAGACACTGTGCCTGTGGGGTAGACACTGTGCCTGTGGGGTAGACACTGTGCCTGTGGGGTAGACACTGTGCCTGTGGGGTAGACACTGTGCCTGTGTGGTAGACACTGTGCCTGTGGGGTAGACACTGTGCCTGTGGGGTAGACACTGTGCCTGTGGGGTAGACACTGTGCCTGTGGGGTAGACACTGTGTCTGTGGGGTAGACACTGTGCCTGTGGGGTAGACACTGTGCCTGTGGGGTAGACACTGTGTCTGTGGGGTAGACACTGCGCCTGTGGGGTAGACACTGCGCCTGTGGGGTAGACACTGTGCCTGTGGGGTAGACACTGTGCCTGTGGGGTAGACACTGTGCCTGTGGGGTAGACACTGTGCCTGTGGGGTAGACACTGTGCCTGTGGGGTAGACACTGCGCCTGTGGGGTAGACACTGCGCCTGTGGGGTAGACACTGTGCCTGTGGGTAGACACTGTGCCTGTGGGGTAGACACTGCGCCTGTGGGGTAGACACTGCGCCTGTGTGGTAGACACTGCGCCTGTGGGGTAGACACTGCGCCTGTGGGTAGACACTGTGCCTGTGGGGTAGACACAGTGTCACACCAACTCACAGTTGACTCTGGCAGTGGTCCCTGAGATCATAAAGTCTACGGACCCAGCCAGCCACATTTAAGTAACTTAAATGAAACGATAGTGAACTTGCGCGCCACTCGGGACTCTTGTCACACTACCTTAGACTATATCACGTTATATTATACCTGGACACATGGCAACATTTGTCCAAGGTGCCTTCCCTTGGACAGTTGGCCATAAATGAATCACAGCGCTCTCTAATATGATTAAACTATGATCAAAATGACGCCAGAACAACGATCAGAAATACAATTAATCCTCTTATGTGATCGTCAAAAATAATATATCCCTGACCACACACGACCACGATATCTAATATATCAACATATCATAGATATGAAGATATCAATGAAAATTGTATTTTATTTTGTAGAGTGATCGTCACTATACAAGTGCTTTAGTGGAATTAAATACCAGGCAATTTGTACGATTCTTAAAACTGTAATTGAACAGCGGTCCGATAGGTTAGGAGGGTT